>CALNXK010000501.1:17500-50000 GCA_942486035.1 Porites lobata | reverse complement strand
TAACGAGGTTCTGGTATCGACGAGCTTATCATGTTTTCAACGTCTTTAAGGGGGCAGTACGGTTAAAAGCGTTATTTTTCGTTGATTTCGACCCTTTTTCTTACATATCTGGCCAAGATTCCATTCAATCCAAAAATAACTCAATTAAGTTACAGTCCTTAATTCAATGATTATTTATCAACTTTTCAACGATTTTCGGATGTTTTTAATGTACAAAGTTTAGGGAGGGAGTAGCCTGCGTAGCTGGCGGTATTGTCTCGGTGCACCATTTAAGTTTTAGCGGCGGAGCCGTGATCCAAAAAAAAAAGTGGGGACAAGAGGTTTGAATTTCTCAAGGCTTACGCCGCTCTTGGGGGCTTCGCCGCCAGATCTGAAAACTCGACTACTACACATTACCGCCAGCTACGCAGGCTAGGAAGGAAGATGTTTAAAATTTTGGGAAAATGGGAAAATAAATTATTGGATTTGGGGGTTGTTAAAAATTGAAATATTAAGTGAATAATTTGTAGACAATTACCAGATAGTCCACCACCACAACAATTAAAAGGTGCCTCTGATCCCTTTAGCGGACTAACTGCACTGGTTTATGTGTATACCTTTTCAAACCTAATTTATTTTCTTCCCAAATTAACATCATTTCCCCAAAAAACTAACTGTAATGCCTTCTTAACTTCGCTATTCTTGAAACTGGAAATCAAGGTCCTTCTTTCCTACACCACGTTTGATTGTTTAATTTATTTTATTTTTCAGAAGAAGGCAAGGACACCACGGGGCAAATATATCAACTCAGAATCTGGAATCACGCTCACCCCGGTAAAGAAAGCAGATAACAGTTAAGACCCGCGAGGCGGGAAGGCCCTTAAATTAAGGATACATTCTTTTCATGCAAAGCTGCCATAACTTGCTGACTAAGGGGAGAAAATGCAGTACTCAATACATGTATATGGAGCTGAATAAATACGACTGCTCGCTCGTTTAAGTGTTCCGTATATCATCTCTCCTCTCATTTTTTTATGATACCTGACACCCATTTATTTTCACTTGTTAAATAACATACAATGAAACCTCTACAAAGCAGACACCTTCGGGACCTTCCCAAATGTCCGCTTAATAGAGGTTTGTAAAAATAGCGCAATGTTTGTTAACGATTAACATTCAACGGTTACTAGTACTTTGTACTTTGATAAAGTTCCATGTTCTCAAGGAAACTAAGGAAGCTGTGCCGTACTTTGTGCAAGACTTCTAGGTTAACTCTGATCGCGGATGACAATCATAGCTAATCATACGGCCGAGTATCGGTCATTTGACAGCTAAATGTATTGATTTATCTTTATTAATCGACTACAGTACGTATTTCAAGGAATTGTCAATTCAGTCCGGTGTCCGCTTAATAGAGGTTTTAAACAATAGAAATTAGCCCAATACGATTTATGTTAGTGTCCGCGTCCGCTTAATAGAGGAGTCAGCTGAACAGGGGTTCGTTATAAAGGCACATATAAGACGTTCGTTTTGGGACCCGGCTTAGTGTCCGCTTAATAGAGGGTGTCCCCTTAATTGTGAGTCCGCTTCATAGAGGTTTCACTGTATTCACTTGTCAGGTTTTGAGGACGTTTTGTGTTGCTCAGACTTTCCAAGGGCCTGTTTATATGGAGGTGGGGGACCCCAGATAGGTGAGGTAACATGCGGCGGGTTACCCCACCTAGCATGTAAATGTAATCAAATTAAAATGAGAGATCATGTGGACAGGCGGGTTACCCACCAAAGCGGGTCACCTCACGTACCTGGGGTCCCCCCGCGCCATGTAAACAGGCCCTAAGGGAGCAAGGTATATACAAAATGGCCCATCCTATTACAATAGTCAGACTCGAAACAAAGAGGGCTTGAGGAACGTGCCTTTTTGCCACAGCTGTTTTCTCCGAGCGAGTTTTGTGATACACCAGTCGCTAACAACCACGATGCATGGTACAAATAGTTCGACTCGACGAATCGAATCGAATCGACGCTATCGCCTGATGAAGACCTACAGCGTGCGGTCGAACGTCGCGATCAATATCAAAGTGACAATCGTGAGACAAGCGATAAAACTAAACCCTTTATAAGCCAGTTAGTTCGCTAATGCGATCAGAAGCACCTTGTTGCGTTGGTGGACTATCTGGTATTTTTGTACTACTTATTCTATTCATATTTTAATTTCTAACAACCCCCAAATCCAATATTTTCGAATTTTTCCAAAATTTTAAACATCCCCCTCCCATTATCACACATTAGAAACATTCAAAAAATCATTCAAAAATTCTCAAAAAAATATTAAGACTCCAACTTGATACATGGAGTCATTTTTTGATTTCCGATGAAATCCTGGCTACATTGTAGATATATATTAATAAGAAAAAAGGGAGGAAATCAACAAAAAACAATGTTTTTAAACAGACTGCAACTTAAATGGGTAAGCTTGAAAAATAGACCAATTTTTGTATATTAAAATCCATACTTGGCTCCAACAAAACAAAAGAAATCACCACCTTAATAACACATTTCTTTTGTCTTATTCTCATAGGCCTGACGGAGCCAACTATGAATCTCAATTTAATATCGAAATTGGTCTATTTCCGCGCATTTTGATGTTCTACACTCGAAGTTTTGGAAATAATTTAGAACACTGAGCTCGTTTCAAGTGCATCTGTTTTAGCCAACTCAGCATGGTCACTTACAAGTAAACTGGCATTATTTTTAAAAGTCACCTTAGAAATCTTACAGTTTAAACGTGTGTGTAACTAATGAATTTATTACCCCAAACAGAGGAAGAATCGAGGAGGGGATGGAAATTGGAGGGGGAGGGCTGCAGGAGGGCTGCAAATCCAACTGTGAGGATTATTGGATGAGATTAAAATCATAGCTAAGTAAGTAATAAACTGATTACGCAACAGTTTTATAATGCAATAATTGTAAAATAGATTCAAAAGTCAAATGGTCGACCCCTTAGAGATGTGATTGATGAAAACCGCTTTCAAAATTGCGCACGTGATTTTAGTTCCGGTGTCTCGGTACAAACTGGATTGAAACATGCTGGGCGGGTGTCTCTCGTTATCCATTGCTCGGCCGGGATGAAGCGGATTCGTTCAATCTTAGAGGTGGAACAATTAGGGCCATTTATACCAGGAAAAAAAAGACGCGTTGTCAATAAGATGCCGACCTCACCGTATAAACAACACAATTCGTCTGAAATAACGCGCAACTTAGCCAAGAGAAAAACAGGTGTTAAAGGCTATTTTTAGATAAGTCGGGTCTTATCTTATTTCAAACAAAATGTGTCGTTTATACGGTAAAGTTCGCGTCTTATTTAGGGCGCATCTTATGTAAGACGAGTCTTATTTCTCCCTGTATATTATAAATAGCCTTAACTGTAAAGTTGTTACCTTTTCCTACTTACTAGAAATTTCTTGAGCAAAGAATATTTCAAATCCTGTTTTGTTCTCGAGCAGCCAGTCCGTGTGGAACGTTAATACAACGTAGTTTCCTGATACAAGAAGGTCTCTTCCACTGAGCTGGTCACCGCAGTATCGAAGTTCGGTGATGCCATTCGTTATTTTCAAATAATCGATCCTACATTCAAGAAAATCTCTATCAATACAAGTTGCTGTACAGTAACAAATATCTCTCCCCTCATTCTCTTCGCTAGATGCCAAAATAACAGTTTATCAGACTGGTTCTCGAGATTGATAAGAAAATCCACCAATAAGAGCTAAAGGGACGGTAGCTGACCTAAACGTATACCTGATGAAAGTGAGATTCGCTTGGACTAAACTTGCAATAATTAAGCTATTTGAGAAGGTTTTTGTATGCCTTCAAGTTTTTGACCCGCAATCTCAAAATTAAAGTTCAGAAAAGACAAGCTAAACGTATTTATTCCTAAACAACAAAACAGCAAAGAGAAAAGCGACTTGAATTTTTCATATATTTTGGACGGACAAGCCGTCCTTTTTCAGGAGATTTAATGAAGAATCGGAAAGTCGACTTTCTGATTCGTCATTAAATCCCCTGAAGAAGGACGGCTTGTCCGTCCGAAATATCGGGAAAACTCAAGTCGCTTTTCTCTTCGGTGTTTTGTTATTTATTTCTATATTTTTGTCTTGGATAAAACAGCAGGATTTGGCTGTCGTCATTTATATAAAAATTATTTATTCCTACCTGCATTCTGAATCTGACGCCAGGTCAAAACTTTGAAACTTGAGTCTCATCGCCTTACCATACGGAATAGAAGTATTGTAGACGCAGCTCATGCCGGCAGCATAGAAGCCATTTGAGTACGCAGGACTTTTCAATGTATTGTTCACTACTGACCCACATGAAACTGAAATGTAAGCGATGGATTTAACTTCAAGACCCTTCTAGGTACAAATATATACACAAGCAACCTATCTCACACAGGAAATGGGCAGTCATGCAAACCCACTGCTTGCAATGATCAAAGTTTATTTCTATATTGTACTGAATTTCCCTTCAAAGCCAAAAAAGTATGGTATAAAGTTTGGTTTGCTTGTGCTCCAACGTACAGGGAAGTTTAGACCCCTTCTACTATACAAGATGGATGGCTGAACGTCCCTTGGGCTTAAACTGTGCTATTAAAGTTGGTTAAGAAGAATAAAGCTTGAATAGATACTTTATTGGTATAGACATCGCAGCCAGAAGCTGCAAATTACGTGTAAACAAGATAAAAACTACTAAATTATAGAAAACGCATAAATTACAATCGATTTAAAAAAAAGTTATAACTCGAAAGAATATCTACATATACATAAAATATATAAACTAAGAACAAAGTTTTTTTTTTTTTTCTTATTAAATAACTGGTGGTTATTCTAAATGAGTTTACCGGGAGGCATTGGGAATTAAAGATAATTTTTGGGCCTGCAAGTTTAAAACTTGACATCAAAAGTCCTGGCATGCCTGAGCGTGTAAGTATGCGAGTCAGGCAGTAAGTGATGAAGACGGTGATCTCTGTCCTCTAAGATATTTATCGAAAAGAGATTGGCACAGGCGCTGATGATGTACCACTGTATTAGTGATAATTCAAGGTCTAACGAAGCTAGAGCGTTCTCGTAGGATAAGGCTAGGTGAGGTATATGATGGAGAGAGCCAAGTCGTCGATTAGGTACTGAGGTAACGAACCGTCAAACACAGGAATCGCGTAATTGTAAACAGACCTTATACAGCTTGTGTAAACCTAAGCAATTCGGCCTTCTCGACATAAGCGGGCTTTAATTGCCTAAGAAAATACAGGGGTTTAGATGCTTTCTTTACCATATCAAACACGTGCATATTCCAAGAAAGGTTAATTGCTGGTATATGTTTGAGTCCGTTGCTGATTGCCTCAAATTCCTTGGCTAATTTTTCACAACCATCTGGAGTTGACCAAACTCAGTCGGAAGGCGTTTGCGCATATCCAGTAAAATGACATCAATTATTCGGGTAATCGCTGAAAAAAGTGACGGACACTGAGAAGCCTTTGAGAACGGTAGGCTGCGTTAGCTCAGCTGTTTGTGTCCAGCTGGCAAAGAATATCCCTGCTATGCCTAACATCCTTTGTACCCCAAATTTACAAAAGAACTGAAAAATTGTAATGAACTCAAGACACCAGAAGAAGTAAGCACGTTTTAAACTAAGAGTTACTTTAAGTGAATAATATATACGCTAACCACACCCTCGTCGATCTGCATAATTCAACAGATCATGCTAAGCCTCATCCAACAATTCCTAAATATGTCATCGATATTCCTTTCAAAGATTTATTCCTCATCCTCTTGGCATTTATTCGCAATCATGTTCTTTTTTGCTGCTATATTTACTTTCGTTTGCCGCGGTTCGATTCTATGACCAATTTTCCTTCTTAAAAACACCTCGCTGCACTAAAATTAAAATTCGTTAATTGGGTCTCACAAGAATGAGGACAAAACCTAAAACAATGAAAAAACTATTGAAGAACAATTGTGACCTTCCACAGGAATTTGATGCTAATGGTGAAAGCACGCTCACGGCACGCTTGCACGACACGCTTAGCGTGCCGTTGATCACGGATATGCGCATATTAAATTGAAAAAACAAAGATGGACACACTTGCCTTTCTTTTGATAAATTTAACACGCTAGACCTTTTGTTTTTTTGTAGCGTGCCATATGTCACGGTAAGTGTGCGAATTATAGCACGCTTAGCGTGCAATTGGGGTAAGACACGTAAGATCGTAAGATCGTAACCATAGCCATTTGAAAATCACCACTTAATGGTCGTCTAGCCTGGAATTAATGCGAGATCAGTGTAAACCAATTTCTCCGGCTGTCGGCTGTTGACTGGAATCGCAAAGAGGCCTGCTATCGCATGCGAGGCACTAAAGTTATGTCGCCTGAAAATTATAGTTATGTCACGTACCGGAATATTTATTAGCAGTAATGCACAGAGAAATGAGGTTGAATAAATTAGTTTAATATATTTCTTTAAGCCATGCTGAGACGAACGAAGGTAATTAAATCGGAGAAACAAAAACTGCCAAGAATTTTCTATAGGTTGAGGAAGGCTAAACATTTCTAGATGACCGTTCCATGCATATACAATTTTCGAAGCTTATCTATCCCTAGCTATTTTTCGTAGAGAAAGGAATCCTAAAATTTTCGGAACCGAAAATAAGATGAAATTCTCACTTCCCTAAAACTTTCAATTGGAAGCTAAATTTTTCGGGAAAATAATGCTGAAGCCCTTGTGATTTCTACCCATAAACCCAGTATGTCCCACCGTTCGCTGTTTATACTTTTCAAGCGACAACGTTTTTTCAATCAGATACTATCGCTGCGATCGCTTAGGTAGAACTTTTTCTTTCTCGATAGTTACCAAGAAAGGGTGCCGTTCATAATCATTTACGGTTCCTTTTTGTAGGGGATTTAGCTTATAGATAACACGCCTTGCGTGGTTTTGCGCACACTGAAAGCGTGTTGTGCTTTTTCGCACGGAGCTTTTGTTTGAAAACTTTAACACGTTCTTTTGTTCGACTTGCTCACGCTTAATTGTCTCAAGCGTGTCCTCTGAAACAAAAGAAATTGCTAATGAGGCATTATTGCAAGCGTGCTAAAGCGTGTTAAAATAAATTCTTTTGTTTGAAAGTGAAAGCGTGTCGTACGCGTGCTTTCACCTTTAGCATTAAAATCCTGTGGAGGGTCACAATTAAGTAAGGGTTGTTTAACTGGAACAATGGGGTATGTGATATATTCACCTGATACGACACCAGGTGAACATGTCGCATACCCCAGAGGGATAGGTAAATAACATGCTTATTTTCACGTGTGAGCTTTCGAAAAGCAATTGCTTTTGAAAAATCTTTAATTTATTTCTCTACAGATGCTCATTTCCAAAAGCCTTGAATTGTTTGAGGTTAAATTCTAAAATATGGAAATTGGTCAATTCATTTGGAGTAGTCAAACAGTAGTTTTACCACAAAGAGATGAGTGGCTCAGAAAAATACGTATTCTTAACGTTAAGGCGGAGCAGTTTGGAAACTCTTTTGGACCTTCTACCGCGACAGATTTTTGTGTCAGGCTTCTGACGAGTCACATTGCAAGCCAGGCTGTTCGCAGGTAGACGTTTGACAGCTTGGTTTAGAGGTAGTTAGTAATACGACCCACGCGATTTTCTGGGTGGGAAGGGGGACCGTTCACCTCTGCGTGGCCCCGCTGAAAACTGAGTAAGAATCAACGATTTCCACGCCAAATTAATATTTAACATCCCAAGTTAACGCAATTGCACGTGAAACCGATTGGCGACCCACGTTAAACCTGTTAATTAGGTGTATATCAACATTCATATTCATGCTTAAGTTATGGTAAAATGATTGATCAACGCCCCACAGCCTTTACTGCTCCATTATTTGTCTACTATAAGTGCAATCTAAACTACTATTATGACTCCAATAAACCTTTCCCAGACTTCAATTCTCAAAACAAAAACCCCGCTCTCATAACTTATTAAGCTATGTTTAGACCAGTTTTCGCTCACCCAAAAAGTACCCTCACGCGCTACATTCCTTTATACCTTGTATCTCCTTGACTACCTCAGATGCTGTCCTGTAAGAGCTGCTAATAAATGCTTTAGCATTAACGAATATTAACTCTTTCCTTAACACACAACAGTTTTTATTTAAACGAACATTCCATCCATAATCATCACAGTCAGCAGTCAGTGGTTTCGACTAAGAGTGTTCTAGGGCTCAGCACAGTTTTATAAGTCTCCTCCAGGTAGGTCTGTCGTTGGCCCTCTCCTGCCATCGGTTGAAATCGATGTCTCTCCAATTCATATTTCTCTTAGCAACATATTTGAACCTTAATCTAGGCCTCTATTGATTACTCATTACCAAACAGGCCTCTACTGATTACGCATTGCCAAACATAGTTGAAAGTATAACAGCTTCTTCGGTAGTCTGTTATTGTCCATCCTATGCACGTGAGCCAGCAATCTAAGATTTTTCTCAATGAGAAGATCAGCCATTGATGGAAGTCCTGCCCACTGGTTGGAAAGGCGTAGTGATCTACATCCTGTCAGGATACCACGACTATTAATTCTCACAGAAGGTGTGGCACCGCCAGGGTTTAACACCTTAACCAACTGATACAACAGATGACAAGGTGGTATAACTCGTCGTCCAACTTACATGCTCCATATTTTAGATAGGCTTGCTACCCCTGTGAAGGCTAGTGTTATTGCTCAACCAGAACAAAAGCCTTGTAAACGTCTCACCATCATCACCGCCTGTCATTTACCCAAGCTGAAGTCATCCGTTGAACACCGGTATTAGACGCCTTTATTTAAAACGAAAAGTGATTACCCAGGGTAGTCCATTCAGGGAGCTTACAAAGCATACCTGCTATCAATAGGAGCCCTGACTTCACTAACTAGACTATAAATAATAATAATAATAATAATAATAATAATGAAATATGTACAAGGTAATATAACAAATGAACCAACAACAAGATCTTTTAAGATTAAGGACATTTACAATGATGACTATTAAAAACCATAATTCCATGATAATAAAAGGATCTCTTGGCCACTTCTGTTTTTCTGGCAGGTACATGCAAGAGATTGCTCTGGCTCGTTGAACGAGCACAAATGTCCTTGTTAAAAACAAAGTAGTTCTTAAAATACTGAGGGCACCGGCCATGTATACATTTCCTTACAAGTTTTAGGATGTGTTCATCGCGTCTGGACCTAAGACTTGACCATTTCAAAGCTTTCGTAGCAGTGTCACTACTAGGTGTTTTAATTACAATTCTTCCAACGCACTTCTGCAGAGTTTCTAGAGTTCCACCACAGCACAGCACCCCCAGACCCCAGCACAGTACTCTAAAGTCGGTCTAATCGTAGATAAAAAATGGCATTGGCACTATGTGTGGTGATATAACGGCAAACACGTCCTAACAGACCGACCTGCCTTCCAGCTTTAAACACAATTGCTTTAGCATGTTCGTTCCAACTGAGGTGTTCATCAAAGATGACACCCAGGTACTAAAACTCAGTAACACGCTTTATAGCAAACCCTATTACCGTTTACAGGACGAAAAGGAATTCTCTTTCGTTAAAACAATGCCTAAATCTCTTGCCGTGTCAACGTGCTTTATGGCCTTGAGCAGACAGATGTTCGTTTGAGGATTCCTGCGAACATTAAGAAACATTATGAAGCTCCCCAGATTGCAAACATCTTGAGTCATGGAAACAACCCTGTAATATCGCCAGTCAGCTTTCCTTCCATTCTGCCATGGTCACGGGCTGTCATCTCTCCTCCACCTTAACGAGGTTCTGGTATCGACGAGCTTATCATGTTTTCAACGTCTTTAAGGGGGCAGTACGGTTAAAAGCGTTATTTTTCGTTGATTTCGACCCTTTTTCTTACATATCTGGCCAAGATTACATTCAATCCAAAAATAACTGAATTAAGTTACAGTCCTTAATTCAATAATTATTTATCAAATTTTCAACGATTTTCGGATGTTTTCAATGTATAAAATTTAGGGCGAGAGTAGCCTGCGTAGCTGGCGGTATTGTTTCGGTGCACCATTTAGGTTTTGGCAGCGGAGCCGTTATCCCAAAAAAAAAAAGTGGGGACGAGGCGTTTGAATTTCTCGCGGCTTACGCCGCTCTTGGGGGCTTCGCCGCCAGATCTCACTCGACTACTACACAATACCGCCAGCTACGCAGGCTAGGAAAGAAGATGTTTAAAATTTTGGGAAAATGGGAAAATAAATTATTGGATTTGGAGGTTGTTAAAAATTGAAATATGAAGTGAATAATTTGTAGACAATTACCAGATAGTCCACCACCACAACAAGGTGCCTCTGATCCCTTCAGCGGACTAACTGCACTGGTTTATGTGTATACCTTTTCAAACCTCATTTATTTTCTTCCCAAATCAACATCATTTCCCCAAAAAACCAACGGTAATGCCCCCTTTAACTTCGCTATTCTTGAAATTAGAAATCAAGGTTCTTCTTTCCTACACCACGTTTGGTTGTTTAATTTATTTTGTTTTTCAGAAGAAGGCAAGGACACCACAGGGCAAATATATCAACTCAGAATCTGGAATCGCGCTCACCCCTGCAAAGAAAGCAGATAACAGCTAAGACCCGCGAGGCGGGAGGGCCCTTAAATTAAGGATGCATTCTTCTCATGCAAAGCTGCCATAACTATGCTGACTAAGTAGGACAAAATGCAGTACTCAATACATGTATATGGGACTGAATAAGTACGATTGTTCTTCTGTTAGTGTTCCGTATATCATCTCTCCTCTCATTTTATAGCTAACACCCATTAATTTTCACTTGTTAAATAACATACAGTGAAACCTCTACAAAGCGGACACCTTCGGGACCTTCCCAAATGTCCGCTTAATAGAGGTTTTTAAAAATAGCGCAATGTTTGTTAACGATTAACATTCAACGGTTACTAGTACTTTGAACTGTGATAAAGTTCCATGTCGTCAAGGAAACTAAGGAAGCTGTGCCGTAGTTTGAGCAAGACTTTTAGGTTAACTCTGATCGCGGATGACAATCATAGCTAATCATACGGCCGGGTATCGGTCATTTGACAGCTAAATGTATTGATTTATCTTTATTAATCGACTACAGTACGTATTTCAAGGAATTGTCAATTCAGTCCGGTGTCCGCTTAATAGAGGTTTTAAACAATAGAAATTAGCCAAGTACAATTTATGTTAGTTTCCGCGTCCACTTAATAGAGGAGTCAGCTGAATAGGGGTTCCTTATAAAGGCACATTATAAGACGTTCGTTTCGGGACCCGACTTAGTGTCCGCTTAATAGAGGGTGTCCCCTTAATTGGGTGTCCGCTTCATAGAGGTTTCACTGTATTCACTTGTCAGGTTTTGAGGACGTTTTGTGTTGCTCAGACTTTCTAAGGACCTGTTTATATGGAGGTGGGGGACCCCAGATAGGTGAGGTAACATGCGGCGGGTTACCCCACCTAGCATGTAAATGTGATCAAATTAAAATGAGAGATCATGTGGACAGGCGGGTTACCCACCAAAGCGGGATACCTCACCTACCTGGGGTCTCCCCGCGCCATGTAAACAGGCCCTAAGGGAGCAAGGTATATACAAACTGGCCCATCCTATTACAATAGTCAGACTTGAAACAAAGAGGGCTTGAAGAGCGTGCGTTTTCGCCACAGCTGTTTTCTCCCACGTGAGTCTCCTTGAATACGTTTGCAGCTATGTCCAGGACCATCACCCAAAAGGCGCACAAACAACCTGATCAGTAGTACTTGTTATACAGACTCAATACTTCTTGCTTTCTATTAATGGACGTGGTGTATATAAGCGCTGGACTAAGTGCTGCGGTGATAAGTCAGTAACAACCTTTACCGATAGCCTGAATTTCATCCCATTACTTCGAGTCGTTATTACTCTCTCAATAACGTCGGAATCGACCAGCCGTTAATGCCGTCCAGTGACGTCACTTTGCTTTAATTCATGCAAAAAGTTAACACGATTTTCAAGTGGTAAACCAAGAAATATCGTTTGGAAATGTCTGCATTATACAGAATGGCTTTACCGGTACTTCTTTTCGATCGTAATTCATGTTTAAGGTTCTAACTATCAACTGCATGTAGTATTCTGAACCGCTTGTAATAGGCCACTTCCAAGTTCCAAAAACCCTGTAACCGAAGTCACGCGTATTAGTGTCCAACTGCTTTATTTTAGAAATCACACTCCTACGGTACCGTACAACCAAAAATACAAAGAATACGAAATTACGAAAAATGTAGAAATCAGTACAAAATAACAAATACATCAAAGAAAACGGAAAAGCGTACAAATGGCGTATGACTAAAATTTACCTTAACGGTTTCTTGACTTAACGTTAAAAGGAATGAGCTGTTCTTGACCGATAAAAACTGTAAAAAAAAACTCTCCGACAAGACTAAGTTTATACCAAAAAGTATTCATCTACCCATCTTCTCCAAAAGATGTTACTCAGGTATTGTGCTTGTCTCCAGCATTTTTTGTACTTGTCTGTGGACGCAGTGGAGAAGTTACCAGGGGCAACACATGCATTACGGTGAGACAACAAAAGATGATTCGGCGTTAATGATTCCAAGTCATTTGGATCTTCGCTTAATCTTGTGAGTGGGCGGTCGTTCAGCATTTTCTCTACCTCGGCCATAACAGTGAGAAGGGTCTCGTCATTGACTATTTGGTTTCCCAGGAGAGCGCACAGTATCTTGCGAACAGAGCGAATCATTCTCTCCCAGACCCCTCCTTGGTGACTTGCTTGTGGGGGGTTGAAGTACCATTGAATACTGCGCTTGCGTAAACTCTCTGTGATGCGTGATTGATTCCACATTTTAAGAGCTTTCTTCAACTCACATTCTGCTCCTTTAAAGTTGGTACCATTATCGCTGTAAACTTCCGTTGGTGCACCGTGCCTACTGACAAATCTTGAAAACGCCATCAGAAACGAGTCAGTCGTCAAATCTTGAGAGACCTCAATATGCACTGCTCGCATTGTTAGGCAGGTGAAAATGCACCCATATCGTTTAACTCGACTTCTCTTCAACTTGACTGGCATTGGTCCGAAATAGTCAATTCCAACTGCGGTGAACGGTGCATCACCAGGCGTGACGCGAGCCATAGGTAGCGGAGCCATAATCTGAGCTTCCGGCTTTGAGTTCCATCTTCTACACTTGATGCACTTGCTAACCACTCGTCTGACGGCTGAACCACCTTTCAAAATCCAAAATTTCCTTCTGATTGCAGCAAGAACTTGACTTGATCCTACATGGCCTATCTGATGATAATGGCGAATAATCATGTCAGTTACGTGATGCTTGGTTGGTAGAACTATTGGCTGCTTCATGAAACAATCGATAGCCTCTGCATTATTAAGACGACCACCAACTCTGATTAACCCATTAACAGCTATTGGATTGAGTTTGCGCAGTGGGCTGACGTACGAACCGTCCCTACGGCGTTGCTGAGCTTCAGTCATCAGTGCATTCAACTCCCTCGGAAAGAACAGCCTTTGCATGTACTTAATGACCTCCACTTCACCGTTTTGGATTTCGCGGACGGATAATTCTCCTCTTTTGACGTCTTCTTTTGCAATCTTCCCTGTGCGATACAGCAAGTAATTCTTGAAGCGGCTCAGCCAAGCAAGAGCCTTTTTCAAACCATACCACGAAGAGTAGTGATAAACTAACGAGTCAAACCCTTGATCTTGCATAACAGCATGCGTCTGGACTTTCTTCGATATTTTGACGTACTGGTCATTTTCATCAATCTCAGGAAGCTGGGTTGGCTGATTTGGCCACTGGCTTTCGTCCTTCAACAAAAATCTTGGTCCCTCGAGCCAAATCTTCAGTTTGGTACGTTCATGAGGATTAAACCCACGAGACGCGTAATCTGCTGGGTTCAGATCAGAGCTAACATGACGCCACTGAGACGGGGTAGAGATATCGTGGATCGTTGCCAGCCGGTTGGGGACGAATGTCTGGAATCTTGTCTGACTGTTGTTGATATACTGCAAGACAATAGTAGAGTCAGTCCAAAACGTCACTTCATGTATAGGCAAAGTGAGTTCTTCCTTGATCTGCTTGTGAAGCTTTACAGCGACTGTGGCAGCCGTTCACTCCAGTCGTGGTACTGTCACAGTCTTCAGTGGAGCAACTCTTGCCTTTCCAGCGGAAACTAAAGCCAAAGCGGTCACAGCGCGACAGCACATCAATAGTTAAGTTTAGTTTAAGGTTTATGTGTGTAATAAGTGTTAAACTATTTAACCTTTCTTGTTTAATTAGAAATGTGAATGCTCTGGAAACTTCTTACTTGATATGTTACTGTATGTTTTTCTGTAGATTAATAATTTGTTTTAGGGCGAATATTATCGTTTATGTGCACTATATTTTCTTGCACTCTGCTATACCATCGATTTCATTTTCATTTTATATGACTTCTTCTATAATACCACTTCCACGATTCAGCTCTAATGACCGATCATTCTCTTAATCTACTACCTCTCAATGCGAGGGGACTAAGCAATTTCAGAAAAAGGCGAACGATTTTCACGTGGTGTCGAAAACGAAACTCGGATATAATATTCCTGCAAGAAACTCATTCGACATTGTCAACACAGTTAAAATGGAAAAACGAATGGGGTGCAGAACTTATTTGCTCCCATGGGAGCTCAAACTCTCGAGGTGTTGCAATCTTAATCAAAAAAGGTCTTGATTGCGTTATTCACTCTCAAATTGTAGATACATCGGGGAGGTATATCGTTGTTAAAGCCGCTATCAAAGATAAAATGTATGTTCTTGTAAACATTTATGCACCAAACAAAGACGAAGACATCATTAAATTCCTCAAAAATGTGTTATCTAAGCTGCAGACCGAAAATTTAGATTCAGAAGAAAATATTGTGATTGGAGGTGATTTCAATTGTCCTCTGAATCCTACATTGGACAAAAAAGGTGGCATAATGACGCCTAGGAAATCTGTGATAAATTTCATCGACGATGTCCAAAGTCAACTAGATCTTGTAGATATATGGAGAGTTAAAAACCCGCAAACTAAAAGTTTTACCTGGAGTCAACGATCTCCGCCGATATTTTGTCGCCTTGATTATTGGTTGATTTCTAACAATTTACATGACTGGGTCAAAGCCACAAATATAATCCCCGCCATCAGAACTGACCATTCTTCTATTTATTTAGAATTTGGGAACGTGGACAAAGAGGCTAAGGGTCCTGGGTTCTGGAAGATGAACACCTCCATATTGGAGGATGATGAGTACATTGATGACCTTACAAAAATGGTACCAATTTGGATCACGGAAGGCCGAAAAGAACTTTCCGACCACCGTAACATCTGGGACTGGATAAAATATAACATAAGAGCTCATGCTATAAAATATTCCAAAAAGAAGGCAAAGGAGAAAAACGAAAGAGGATCAAAACTTGAAAAAGAATATACTGAAGCGAAACAGGTTTTCGAAACGAACCCCAATGATTCGAATGGCAACAATTTAAATGCGGCTAAGGATAAGCTCGAATCATTTTATCATGAAAAAGTCAACGGAATAATAATCCGCGCCAGAGCACGTTGGCATGAACACGGCGAGAAAAGTACAAAATATTTCCTAAACTTGGAAAAAAGAAATCATGTAAAAAAGCATATAAGGAAACTAGTAATCAGCGGCGTCGTAAAGACAGATCCCTATGACATTCTTCAAGAACAAAAACGTTTTTATCGAGAGTTATACACAAGTTCAAATAGTGATGCGGAAAACCGTCAGAACATTGTAAAGTTTCTAGAGAATTTGAATATACCCCAATTAACCGAAGAACAAAAGTTGACCTGCGAAGGCAAAATTTCAGCTGAGGAATGTTACAATATCCTCGAAAGCTTTCAAACCAACAAAACTCCCGGGAATGACGGAATTCCTATAGAATTCTACAAAGTGTTCTGGCCTTTAATAAGCGATCCTTTTCTTAAATGCGTGAACGAAAGCTTTGAAAAAGGTGAAATGTCTTGTTCTCAAAAACAAGCGGTAATTACTCTAATAGAAAAAAAAGGAAAAGATCGTTCATATATTGAGAACTGGCGTCCAATCTCTCTCGTAAACGTTGACACAAAAATTATGTCTAAAGTGATCGCCACTAGAATTAAAAATGTTCTTCCAAATATTATACACCATAACCAAACTGGGTACGTGAAAGACCGATATATCGGCGAAACAATTAGATCAGTTTTCGATATTATGGATTTCACTGCAAAAGAAAGTATTCCAGGACTAATGATATTTATTGATTTTGAAAAGGCATTTGATAGCGTAGAATGGGAATTTCTTCTCTATTGTTTGAAATCCTTCAATTTTGGCCCCTAATTTCATCCATTGGGTTCAAACGTTCTACAGAAACATACAAAGCTGTGTGATAAACAACGGACTTTCATCTGAATACTTTAATCTTGAACGTGGGGTACGGCAGGGGGACCCGCTCTCTCCTTACCTCTTTGTAGTTACTATAGAAACATTAGCAATTGCGATTCGACAAAATAAAGATATCAATGGTATCTCTATTGGGAGTGAGGAGACAAAAATTCTTCAATACGCAGATGATACGACAGCAATACTTGCCGACACAAGCTCTGCTACTGCTCTTTTTAGGCTGTTAGATGATTTCAAGATTGTCTCTGGCTTAAAGATTAATTGTTCCAAAACGGAAGCTATGTGGATAGGTTCTTCAAGGAACTGCAAAGCACAGCCTTTTGGAATTAAATGGCCGAACGAACCGATAAAGGCTTTAGGAATTTATTACACGTATGATCAAAAATTGCTTCTTGAAAAGAATTTCATAGAAAAATTAGACAGTATTAAAAACCTGACTAGAATTTGGTCCTCTAGAGGACTTTCTATTTATGGCAAAATTACACTTATCAAATCTCTATTAATCCCGAAATTTGTTTATGTGTCATCTTTAATACCTACCCCAAAAGAATTTGTAAATCAGTTAAACCAGTTATTATTTCAATTCTTATGGAATGGTCGTGATAAAGTCACACGCAGATCGGTGATAAATGAATACTCCAACGGAGGATTAAAGATGATTGATTTTGATAGCATGACAATATCGCTTCGATTGGCATGGCTAAAAAGAATAGCTAGCTCAAATGATGGTACCTGGAAAAGGTATCTGACACATCATCTAGAACGCTTTGGCGGCCTTTTCTTGTTTCATTGCAATTATGATGTTAGTATCCTTCCACTGAATATTTCTCTATTCTATCTAGAATTACTGCCGTGGTGGTCAGAATTTAGAGATACGTTCTCTTCAGAAAAAGACTGGCGTTATATTCTTTGGAATAACAAACAAATACTCATTAATAATAAAACAGTTTATTATAAAAGCTATTTCGAAGCTGGTGTAGTTCACATCAGCGATCTATCCTTTGACTTAAATAACAAAGATTCCTTTTCCTTAGTTTCTAACAAGATTTCTAAAACTAATTTTTTAGTTTGGGCAGGTCTTCGACACTCCATCCCTTCCATTTTAAAAATTTGTACTCATAAATCATCAACGGGTGAACTTTCTCTAAAAATTGACGATAATATATTTGATGTCACAAAGAAGAAATCTAAAGACTATTATACTTTACTTGTAAGCAGAAAGGCTCTCTTTCCAACTAATGTAAACAAGCTGCAAAATGAATTTCATTTCACACTCGAGGAAGTTAAACAAATTTTTATGATCCCGCATAGTGTTGCTCTTGAAGCATATGTTAAGGCATTTCAATACAAAATTCTTAACTCCATTCTCTATACTAATGCTAAAATTTACAAAATTGGCCTTAAATTTAATGACTCGTGCTCATTTTGTTCATCTGAACCAGAAACGCTATATCACTTCCTACATCTTTGTCCTTTCTCGGTTGATTTCTGGCGTGACTTCGAAGTATTCTGGCACCAACTTTTAAAGGAAAACATTCGACTTTCGTTGCAAGATGTTTTAGTTGGAATGATACGACAAAACTCCCCTTCTGCTAAGCTTCTAAACTATCTAATTATGATTGGGAAATTGTACTTGTGGGATTGTAGAAGAAGTCAAATTCTTCCGAATATATATGGATTTAAAAAGAAAATTGCTGTAAAATATGAAACGGAAAAATATATAAGTCTGCATAGTAAAAAAACAAAGGATTTCTTTGAAGCTAAATGGATAGTGTCGCCTCTTGTAAATGCTTAACTATTTAAAGGTTTTAATATGCATCCACTTTCTGTATGTAATTAATATATTATTTACATTATATTTTGTAAACATTTCTAGTTTGTTTGAATATCAGTGTTAATTTGTTGTATTATATTATTAGTATTAGTAGTATTAGTTGTAACATTATAATTATGTAGGTAAGTAACTAATTTGCTGTATTAATATCAATTTGTTTCAATAAAGAATTATATTTAAAAAAAAAAAAACTCTTGCCTTTCCCAGTAAGACGCTACAGGCGATATTACCAAGTGCATCAGTTAAGCGCAGGTATGAGACAGCCCCATATCCCTCCTCCGAGGCATCTGAGAAATGATGCAGCTGGACGGAACTGAGCTCGCCAAAATCTCTCGGTTTCACACGACGTGGTATGGTTACTTCGGTAAGACCAATGATGCCCCTTGTCCAATCTTGCCACTGCAGAAGGTCGTCTTCTTGGACTATGTCATCCCAACCAAGCTCGTCTTTGCATAACTTCTGAAGCAGTCGCTTAGCTGGAAGTATAACTGGAGCAGCTAGGCCAAGAGGATCATATAGAGATGAGGTGACAGAAAGAATCTCTCTCCTTGTGTTGGCTGTAATATTCGGAATGGTCCTAAACCCAAAGGTGTCTTCTTCCGTGTCCCACTGCATACCTAGGGCGCGATCTAACGGTAAATCTTCTAAGTCTAGGTTAAGGTTCTTCACTGACGGTGCTAGGTCTTCCTTAGCGACTGAGGACAAGATTTCTCGACGATTACTGATCCACTTTGTTAAGCGGAAGCCTCCCCTACTCAACAATTCTGGCAGCTGCTCAACTAATCGTACCGCCTCTTCAGCTGTTGCGACCGATTTAACACAGTCATCAACGTAGAAGTTCCTATTAACCGTCTCGATGGTTTCCACATCGAAGTCCGTCTTGTTGTCTTCTGCGGTTTTCTTAAATGCAAAACTTGCACAGCTAGGAGATGATTTAGCTCCAAAGAGGTGAACAAGCATCTCATGGTCTTCTGCTTCTTTAGAAAGATCGCCACCAGGCCACCACAAAAATGACAGAGCGCAAGTGTCTTGAGGAGACACTCTCACGTGATGGAACATCTTCTCTATGTCGCCCGTAAGACCTATTTACTCTTGACGAAAACGAAGTAGTACTCCGACGAGATTATTGGTTAAATCTGGCCCTTGAAGCAGCTGTTCGTTGAGTGACGTATTGCGAAATTTAGCCGCGCAATCGAACACAACTCTGGTCTTCTCAGGTTTCTGCGGGTGTATCACAGGATGGTGGGGAAGATACCAGACAGAACGTGACGCTTGATGTAGAGATACTTTCCTCGCGTGACCTTGTGCAATGTAATCTTCAACAGCATCCTTGTTCTTCTCTTGGAGAACTTTGTTCTTTTCCAAACTTCTTTTCAGAAGATTTAGTCTTTTTTCGGCCATAGGTCTGTTATTCGGTAGGCACGGATTATCATACTTCCAAGGAAGGGAGAGCTGATAATGGCCATCGACCATCTGAACGGTTCGTTCCATGATTGCCAGGGCTCTTCTATCTTCAATCGACATCATTTCTTTAGATGACGCAGACGATTCGCCGAACTCCGCGTTGTACATCCGCTCAATTTGTGCTGACAGCGTTTCTTGACCTCCACTTAAGAAACTGACGGTCGCTTCGGGGTTGCTTGAACCGCCAACTGGTCCGATAAGTGTCCAACCAAGTAATGTTCGTGCAGCGCAAGGCTGTTTACGGCGACCACGGCGCTCTTCAAAGACCCAGTGCGCCTCGGGAACATCATTGCCGATTAAGATGGATACCTCTTTATCGAGCTTAGGTATACTTATACCATGCAGATGCGGCCAATCGCGGATATCTTCGGTGCTGGGTATGCTTTTCTTTGAGACAGGTAACTTGTCAACAGTCCACACACGATCTAGTTGTATGCATTCATCTGACGACAATGCTCTCACAGTAAGACTAACTTCTTCTCCAGACCGTTTGGTTCTCTCAGCGTTAATGGTAGTTAAAGAAAATGACGTTGGAGAACCTCTTACTCCTAACTCATCCAGAAGGCGTCGTAGACACAAGGTGGTGTCAGAACCATCATCAATGAAAGCATATGTCTACACTTCTCGTCCACCTTTAGCAGAAATTCGGACGGGCACAATCCTCAAACTAATTCTGTCTTTTCTGGCATTTGTCGCATAATCCGCCCCGGCCTCGATGTGGTGTGGACTTGCTTCAGCCAGATCTTCACGAGTCGCTGTTGGCCCGGTAACAGGATCTTCAGAATCACCTCGCGTTCTTGAAGTCTCATTTGAAGCTATGGGAGCGCTCAATGAATTAGGTGGGTGCAGCAAGGAATGGTGCCTTTCTCTACAGCCACTCAGCAAGCAAGCATCAAGACTCCTGCATCGTCTAGCGATGTGATTAGGCTTCAAACAATTATCACACAGATTTTGTTTCCTAACAAAGTCCTTCCTTTGAATATATCGTTTGTCCCGGAACTTAAAACACTTCTCCAATTCATGTCTTCCATCGCAAAACTTGCATTTAACTTGACCATCCTTTGCTGACCTCTGATTTGAGCGTTTGCTGTTGGCTGCATTGGCTTGGTTACTAACATCCTTCTCAACTTGAGTCAAAGCAAGCACAGTACCATCACCATCAGCTGCTTTTCTTGGCTGTTTTGTGACTCTTGACTCTCCAAGCTTGAATCCAACTAACTTCCCGAACTCAGTGTTTGCTATCAGAGCCCTTTTCTCGAGAAAGTCTGCCAAATGAGAGAAGGTTGGTTCAGAACCCATTTCCAAAATCTTCCCCGACTCATCAGCCCATTTTGCCTGCATGTGCACAGGAAGACGCATAACGATCTTCTTCAGAGTGTCCAAAGAGTTTATATCGGCTTGATAGCTTAATTCCGCAGAATTCAGCAAACAGATTCGCATGTCCCTTGCGAGCTGTAAGAGTTTCTCTCCATCAGTAGATTTTAGCTGTGATCCTTTGACAACTTTATCGATGAACGATCGGATGATGACATGACGTTGTCCAAAATTCTTTCTAAGAATTTCACGAGCAGCTTTGTATCCTTCAGGCCCTGGCAGAATTACACAGTTTTCAATTGCCTCCTTAGCTTTGCCAGTGCAATACTGGATCAGATAAGATAGCCTTACATTGTCATCTGTAATCGAAGATTCCACGTTTAGCTCAAAATTCTTAATAAATCTGGGGTACCTTGAAGGATCGCCAGCAAAGTACAAGAATTCCCGCTTTGGCATGTCCAACTTCTCAAGTCCAAGACTAGAACAACTTTATCGATAGACATCTGCTGTTGCTCCATAATCCTTTGAAATTTAACCGTTGTTTCGTCGGTGCTATTTCCAGTAACATTCTTCGCTTCCGGTATGTTAGCTTTCACTTCCGGTAAAGCGTGCGGTTTGGTTTGCGGTAAAACGCATTTCTCAACATCCGGTTGACCAGGAACGGCGGAAAGTGACAATCCTTCCAAATATTTCCTCACGTTCTCGTGACCTCTAACTGATCCTTCGGAAGAAAAAACAGAGTCAAAATCAACCTGCTCCCCCAGTTTGGCTTCAATCTCAGCCTGTTCTGCGTCAATCCTGGCTAACATTAATTCGCTTCGAATGTTCAAACGTTCCTTCTCGGCTGACAAACGCGTATTTTCTTCTTGTAGTCGTAACGCAATTTCACTTTCCTTTATCTCTTGTTCAGCCAGAAGCCTTTTCACTTTAAGCTGAGCCATTGTGCACTTGACATTCCGTGCCGATAACCGACTCCCTCCTTTAGAACTCTTTTTCCTTGGGTGTAATTGACTTGGCGTTTTATCGCCGCCACTTGCATGATCTTGAGTCGCATTAGGAGTTTTCGTTTCCAATAAATCACTACGCGCGCCCGCGTGGGAAACTGAAGGATTTGTATTCTGAGTTCCTTGAAAGGCACCCTCTAATCGTACAACAGGCGTTTTGGAGCTCAAATCAAACCCAGAAATATTCGCAATTCCTTCACTGTAAACTCCTCGACTTATTGGGGTGTAAACATCGTTTAACCATTCCTTGTATTTGTTTTCAAACATCTGCATTCGATAAACATCCTTGGCGTAGTCATGAGTAATACGCTCTCTATCCTCTTGCTCCCCAGACAAATGATACCACTGCGCACAAGCCCGTTTAAGTTTCTCGAATATGCTCACCAGTGAACTGTGCTTTTCAACAATTTCTTTAGAAGCAATTTGCTCCAAGAGTAGCGGATCTAATTCATTTATAATCCGCGTAATGTGTCCACGGTAGGCTATAATCGTCCGTCCCAAGCTGTCTCTTTCACCAACCGAAGACATCGTTAATGGTAATTTCAACTTGGAACTCCTTTGATCTGTCGCCAACCAGAGCGGCCAACTTTTACCAAAGTCGATCGTTAAGTACTATGTAACCGAAGTCACGCGTATTAGTGTCCAACCGCTTTATTTTAGAAATCACACTCCTACGGTACCGTACAACCAAAAATACAAAGAATACGAAATTACGAAAAATGTAGAAATCAGTACAAAATAACAAATACATCAAAGAAAACGGAAAAGCGTACAAATGGCGTATGACTAAAATTTACCTTAACGGTTTCTTGACTTAACGTTAAAAGGAATGAGGTGTTCTTGACCGATAAAAACTGTAAAAAACACTGACCGACAAGACTAAGTTTATACCAAAAAACTTGACAGATTACGTAACATTATGCAACGATGGTGCTGTGATCAAATATTTTCAAAACAGCGGACGGAGTCGGACAAAATCAGTCATCGTTTCGAGGCTCTCAGGCATATTTTTAGGACTTTTCATGAGGCATACACAATTTTTTTAAGTGGACAGCGTGTCGGAAGCCATATTGGAAGTGTCTCGTGAAATATTTAGCACATTTTGTGGCTTATTTCTTCTTTTAAACAACGCGATGTATGGGCGAGATTTTGGTCGGTTTTCAAGGTAGGTGAACAAGTATCTATTATTTTTTCGATTCACAGATTTTTTTACGAAGTTCTAGATATTTGTCCTTGATTGTCATATCGATTAACTTTTATCATGTTGAATGTGGGCATGGTAGACAACGTAGAATTTTGGTAGACCAGTTTTGAATTTCGAGGTCCAAATCACGTACGTTTTCCATTCCCGGGTTTCTCACAGAGCCGTGTTATTACTTTTTTTCGCATTAGTACGAGCCTTTGCCTTTTTTCTTTTCAGGGCCAAAACAACTTTATTAGTCTTATGGATATTCACGTCCAACATCTCGCCTAACGGCTTTGTTTCTGAAATTCACCAAATCTGGAAAGATTTAATGTTGCTGGATTCTCCAAATGTTCATCCACCGTTAAAAAACAATCAAAGAAAGAAGGCAAATTTCAAGTGTAAATGATGTATTTCGCTAGTCATTGAACATGCACTGAATCTGGGATCAAATTAAAACATTGCAGGTACTACAGCAAGCAAGGAAAGCATCAGATGCGTGAAGTCAACACGAAACAACACCAAACAACAAACAAGAAAAATTAATAAATTTGAACTACTTTTTACTCTTGTTATGACGACTGGTTCTTTGATTCTTGTCCTGTAGAAGCTGATAGGTAGTACCGATCCTGTTTTGTATGATCTCAACAAATTTTTACACTCTCTATAAGGCTATTTTTACGCGGGACCATTTTGTTTCTATCAAAAATCTTGCAAGCCATGCCAGTGAAGCCACGACCACTGCGATCGGTCCGGAAACAGTTCGAACACCCCAATGATTCCTTGTAATGAATAATGTTCTGATTCTCTTACACGAAATGTTTTCTTTGAAATATTAAATGTGAAACCTAGACGAGTACAGTAAGGTACGGTACGGTAATTCTGTCCGTCGACTCCGTCCGTTGTTTTGAAAATTTTTGAGCACTGGGGCGATGTTTTGATTTGTTTGTTGATAAACACAAGCGCGCCTTCTCATTGGTTGAAAAGTGTCGCGTGACCAGCTGGCCCTGTCCTTAAATTTAGGGATATTCCGGACTGATAAACAAAATCACTGCCGAAACCACAAAGCGGCTCTAAATGAAAAACCCACCGACTCTCCGCAAAGATTCTTCATTCGCAGTTCAATTTAGCATTTCAGTTTCGAAGACAAGGGCAAATTTGCTGTTTACGATAAAGATATCGAAATGTTTGAACTCCACGCAAGCATACCAGGGATGTGATCAGCTGAATATTTTCACAGCCGAAATTTTAATGTTATCTTTGGAACGAAACTCAGTTTCACCAAAGCGTTATTGCAGCAATTCTGCACTACTCAGCAAATCTAGTTTTAACTCTTTCGTATCTTTCTAAAACTCCGCAGCTGAAATATGTGTATTATTCAGATGCAAAATACATGTAATTTCAATAGAACACATGTACTTCTGTACGTGTCTCTTTGTTAGACAAGAACTATTTTACATTTCAAAGAAACAACTGTTGTGCCACAACATGTATTTTTCTAAAAGTCCAGGAACCGAAATAGGAAGTATTGTATTTTCACCATAACAACAACAACAACAAATTTTATTAAAAATTGGAAAATAACTAATTACATTACTTTCCCACCCGCAAATAGCTTATAAACTAATCGAGGCGGGGGAAGCTGAAGACATATTACAAAACAAGATTTATATATAGATGGACTAAATAACAGTGAAGACACTACTATACAGTAAATAGAATTTAAACAACATAAAACAAGGCAAGAACATAACGAAAACATAAAGGAAAAGTATTTTAACCAATCGAATTGTAACGCGTTGATCAGCTAGCAGGTGTATTTTTGAAAAGGTTTTTGTGTTCCTTTGTGATAATCGAACACCTGAGTTTACTGTAGACTGTATAAAAGTAGTGCTTAAACTGTTGTAAATCGATTACCTAGCCAGCGATTACCTGCGATGATTACCTGCGATTACGTGTGAAGTACTAGCTCTCTACGATGTTTACTCTACAATAAAGAAGTTGCCGCGTTAGTCTCAGTTCTTGGCCAACCTTCGTACCTTGGGACGTGGAAATTAGACCCTGTACCTCTGGCGGTAGTAGCGAGTGCCAGCAGAGAGCCATTCGCTCTACCGGAATTGCAGTTTCCCCCGTCAATAACTTCCATTAGCGGATCACTATTTGCTAATTCTCGCGCCCTCGCGAAGAGCTTTAGTGCCGTCGTTTTCCTAGTTCGACTTTCATGCCAATTTGGTTTGACAGGCCGAAAAACCGCTTGACGCAGTGAATTTCCTCTCGTTACAATATCAAGCGACAATCCCGCTAAAATTTCTCGTAATTATGCATAATTATGCGAATGTTTAGACAATCAACCAATCAAAATCACTACTCGGTTTACGATAGTGATGGCGTCACTGGACGGCATTAACGGCCGGTCGATTCAGACGTTGCTGAGAGGAGAAAACGATTCGAAGCAATCGGGTGAAATTCAGGCTACCTTTACTGGCTGCGTAGTCCTTAAATTGAACAGAGAGTGTTTCTTTCTCTCTTTAAAACGTCAAGTAAACAGTGATCCAACAACATGCAGTTACATACCAAAGAATCATGAGAAAAGGAGCTCCCCTGTCAGCCACTGGCTTAAAGTGCTAACAACGGTCACTTGCCATAAATTTTCACTAACCGATTACCGATTAATGCCTGCAGTGTTCTTTCTTGCTATAGACTAGATGCCTATGTCTCCTCGCTTCAGCCCTTTGTAAAGATCCAACGACCTCTAGAGCCGAAGGAATTACTACAAACAACAACTCTCTTAATATCGGCGTTAAGTCTCGCTTGCTTAGAGGTTATAAAAGAAATGAGGAGGCGATTTATTCTAGGCGAAACAGGATTTACTTGCTAAAGGTTTTTCACTTCCTACTTTATCGACGATCGAGTGTTCTTCAGGATATTTACTTTTTATATTGTATTCGACGATTCGTTTCTGAATTGAATTAGGGACGGACCATTTAATTTTTGTGGGGGTGGAAAAGGGGGGGGCAACTTCTGAGTATGATTTTTTTTTTTTTTTTTTTCAGGATTACTATTTGGAGGAATTTTTTTCACCAAAATAACACTCTGCAAGGATTTTTTTTTACCATTCAATGTCATTTTAATATATAGATTTAGCCAGGGCTAAAAGCGAAGCTCCCGTTAATAAATTCATAATTTAAATCAAACAATAAACTTGTAATCCACAGATCAGGGCACATTCATTTGACTTTTGAGGCAAAGGCTGAGTGATTTTAGAGAAAAATCAGAATTTGACCGTCCAAGAGTGAAACAAATTTTACATCAAGTTATTTTTACACCGAAAAATAGCAATCATGTTCGATCACAAATAGACCTATTCGTGTATTGTATTTGCATTAGCTGTAGCATCATAATGTGGCATTCACCAGTCTCTCCAACATTGCTCCGTTAGAGAGACTATGGATAATTGGACAACCCCGAAATATAATTTTAAGAAACACATGCGCCACGATAGTCCTTGGTGGCAGCCAATTTACACGTTGCATTCCTCTGTCTAAAAGAGAGGCCAAAATAAAAATCAGGCAGGATTTTTTGTGTTCGACAAGTTTAGTTTACTAGTAAATCTTGGTGACGAATCTGGTGGCGTGTAAACCAGCCTTTTAAACATACTTTTTCTCTTCACGTCTCAGGTAAACAGTACACAGACCTCGGACAGAATTTGTTCTTTTTTGCCCTATTTAAACCTATAATTCTGCAGTTTTTCACAATTTTGCAAGAGAATTTGCACTCATTCAATATCCACGACGATCAAAGGACGCGCTTCCTATGCACAACAAATTATAGCATTGAATTATAAAACGATTTCTGTTAGAAAAATCTGGTCCTATGTGATATGCGGGGTAATAATTATGGGCTTTTAATGAAAACGGCCAGCCGGACGGGTTCTCACTTTTGACAGGCACCAAATTTGCAGTGCGATTAATAGAGTTACCATTTACGCTTCAACATGATAGAGAAATTGTTATGTTTAGGTTTTATTTCCCTTTATTCATTAAACTGTGTATGATTTTGTTATGTGTAATCTTTAAAAGCGAGTGATATTTACGCGCGGCGTTTTGAGTATTCCTACATGCGATCTTTATGTCCGACTGGAAACAACCGGTGCAGCGATAAAAAATGCGAGAGGGACTACTAACAATCAATAAAATAAGTTTAATTCGGTGAAACATGTACAGAGACAATAATTTTCATTCACGAAGAGAAGTATTGAGAGTAAAGTGTCTCAGAAAATCATGAGTCAGGCAAGCATAAGCTTATTTATATTTTAAGCCGGCTTCCCGGTGTTCGCTCTTTTTCAAGATGAACTCGAGGCAAGAAAATCGCTCAGAGCTTTCTGTTTACAGCCAAAATCATAACTAAATAATCTTCGGAACCTTCTCTTTGAATTTGCGGGTCAAAAAATGTTTAAAGGCTTTTTAAACCTGATACTATTGTAGGTTAGATCATTGCTCGCGTTTTAACTTAAGCCGCATAAACCACACGCTCGACTTCAGGAAACCGAAAAAAAAAAACATCAAAAACAATAATGGCTCAAGCTTACCAGTCGAGATGCTGCTTCTGAAGGTCATCAAGTGTTCCAGAATCGCTTGAGAGTTTTCAACCGTCTTACGCCTCAAGCAAGGGCAAGTGAGTAAGCTCATTTTTGAAAACGATGCCATCCGAAATCGGATTTCCAATGACTTTGACAAGCGGTGCATTTGTCAACAAAAAGCGCAATAAACAAGCCAGCCACGAATTACAGAACAATCTTGATAGCAGCTGTATTTCATTTTGTACCCCAAGTAGAAAAAGACAGTTTAAAACATCACAAGATGACACAAAACTCTCTCAGCTCCAGCTATAAGTAAGCAAGTTTCCAGACGCTGCAAAAATTTTCCGCATAAACTCACCTGTCAAATTTTGACCAATCAGATCATAAAAATTGGACGTACAGCGTGATCAACGCGTGACAGTGAGAAAAGTCAAAAGCGATTGCCTTCCCTGCATGTAAATGTAAAAGCCGGTTGAATTTTCGTGTCCCAGATCAGTTCGAAATCAACATTTTAAAAGTGCGGCTCATGAAACACGACTTATTTCATATGCATTTTAAAAAAATTGAACTTGAGTCTGCGATCATTTGAAAAGTGGCAGCTTGTCAGCGAATACCTTCTAAATATTACTCGAACTCAGAGGGTCGATACCTGAGCCCGCGATACGATCAGGCGATACTGGTCAGCAGAAACACTGTTTTGATAGCTGTCAATTAATCAAAACATGGATGTACAATATCAGGTTGCAGGCTCCCAAACTAGCTAGAAAGTGTGAGATTAAACATTGGTATACCTGTGGTGCGGAAGGACGGGTGGTCGGTGTACGGTCACGTGATTGCCGAATTTTCTAGGATGGATAGATTTTCTATAAAGCTATGGGGCTTCGAATTGAGCCCATGATCAAATAAAATATCAGCGCAAAACTTTAAACACTACATGACCTCAATAGATAGAAAAATGAGCCCGCGATCCACTCAGGTGATGATGGTCAGCGTATACTCTAGTTTGACAGCTGTCAATTAACCTTCATGAGAATGGGGAATATTCGAATTACCAGACTACGAGCGTGAGTAGGACATTTCCGTCAGGCATGTAGTGGAATATGTCAGATCGTGTACCTGAGCGAACCTGAGCCCTCGTTATTAGTTTTCTGATAGCGGTCTGCACATGTCCCATTTTGACAGCTGTCAACTGACCTTAATTTGGCCTGCCAATGTAACTTTAAACGACTGTCAGCCAACTGACAGCCTTGCCCGGCGTAGTTTCGTTTTTATGTTAAATTGGTAAGTGTGACATATTATATCAGCTTATATATAGGGGCAAAACGACTGGTCTTTTATCTGAGCCCGCGAGACGGTCATGTGATAATTGTCAGTCTGATTTTCACAGCTGTCAATCTAATGGTACTCATACGGATGGCTTACATAACTAAGAGTCTAGTCACGTTGTGCAAGATCTATTGTGACATTTGACATCGGCTTACATGAAGTGTGTGTACGGACGGGCGTACGCTACGTCATAACCAAATTTTCTGGGATGGATAGTTTACCAAATTTTCTTACCCATGATGCTCCGCTGCGGCTCCGCTATTATACCTACAATAAAAACCTTGAAGAAGCCCGACAGAAGCCCGATCCCCCTTTTAACTCGTGGATTACGCGTAGCGTAAGGAACGAGTTATTGTGGACACTGCCATATGCAAGTTTGTCACTCGGATGTAGAGATCTTTCGTAATTACACTGATTTCACGAAAACTTCCGATGTCAAAACAACAATTGTCGTAGATCGATCGTTCCCGTTCCGCCATCAAGAAGTGCTAAGCGTGCACTGTGCCCAGAGCTTCTGACGTTATGATTTTGTCCCTTTCACAGGACGATAAGTTGTGTTCATGTGGAATTTGATATGTTTCAGATTAGCACTATGGCCAACTTTGGGACAGAAGTTTATGAATTTTTTAACCTTTTTTCACTCGTCCAGGTGAGCTCTCGACACTGTCGTGACTCTCGCAATTTTTTAACTTTTCTCACGACAAGACTCACAATCTCATGGTTTTTAAGAAAATATCATTCTGAAACTGAAATGTTTCTTTGTTTTATCAAAACGGAAATGTTTACTGTTGCTCAATCGTAATTGATAATTCTCCTCATGTAAATGCAGAGAATTGCAAGCTGTACAATGCCGTCAGCAGGAGAGTTCACGACGGTTTTGTTAGACATTTAAAATCGCTCATTGTCGGACATGTGTTCTTCAATTGCGACGAAATGAGTTAAAGAGCGGCCTTCACCGTCAAACCCCTGCTTATTGTTCTCGAATATATCTCTTAATTCTTCATAAATAAAGGTCTACCAGCTTCAAAGGGTTTTAATTTTCTCCAAAGTGCCTTCTGGATCTGAATAACTAACCGATTTTTTTTAGTCCGTGAATGTGATGTTTTTCTGCAATGTTGTATCACGCTGGGTTCAGCTCATAAGTTTTCTTTGTATAATGTTAAATTAAATGATCACTGATAGTATTTACAGATCCAAAATTATAAGAATGAAGTGCAGCTTAAACTGAAGCTACATCAACTATGGAGAATTGCATTGTGACTTAGTAAACCCCAGCTTAGTGTTTTTCTAAAGGGTAGTGTGAGTCTTTTGACTGTAGCGCGTAGTTCCTCCCTTGGTAATAGCTTTTGAATAAGCTTAACAGTCTTTGGACTGTTTTGTTATTGCCACTTTGTAATCAGGCAAGACCATGGTTTCGGTTCTCCACACGAACCTCGTCAGTTGCCGAGTTGGCTTTGTGCTTAGTTGCTTTTACAAGAGCAACTTTAATTAGTTGTTCTCTTCTCGTGGCGAGAACGGTACAGCCGTTTTTTTCTACTAAGCTTTGACCCCGACATTAATACCCGCGTGGCGGATCGAAATTCGTGTTTTCCTACTAGCTACTGAACGTAACCAAATACGGAGTGTGAATTTCGATCCTCTTCTGCTTGAAACTAGAGGTGTGTTTTTTTGGAAAGCATTCGTGAAAATGTTAGCACTTTCTTTTCTGGGAGAGTTCAAAGACTCTTCTCTGCGCGCACAGAGTTTCCTACACTCCCTCTAAAAACTGGAGTGGATATATGCGTTCCCTCTTAGGTGCGCAATGTTGAGCTTTCTGTAACATTACTTGTCGTGGCGATATAGGTAACTCGTTTTACTTAGGTCTAGGGTTCGACTTGCACGGTAAGAAATTTGCGGTAAGAAACTCGCCAGATTAAGGAGATCTATTTTTTCCTTGTATTTTTCAATACCTGTTCATATACAAATTCAACGAGCACGCATGATTGAATTTTTTTTCAGGTACTTTCTTGTGCATGATTTTTTTGCTTAAATATTTTATGTAGGGCCTTTTTTTTTGGTTGTTCTAACCTTTTAATAGTTAACCTCCACCTACATACTAAGAGAAAGCATTCTTTCGGTTACTAAAGATTGCTTTACAAGAATTTGAACGACATGATAAATATTATCAATGTTTCTACCAGGCGAAGCAAGGTGAATTATCAATATAGAAAGAGTTTCCTTAAATTTCATGGAACCAAAAAAAAACAAAGATAAGTATAATTCTTGCTTAACGATACAAAACTTTTTTCACTTGACGGAATTTTGTACTGCAACAACATCTTTCAATATTTTAAACCCTTCGGAAGTAGCAGCAAAATCATACCCCCACCGTGGTACAAGGGCGGGTTGATGGAACCCCTTGCTAGAGTTTTTGATATGATGCAGTATTTTGAAAAGGCACTACTTTCAGTGAAAAACCTTTGATCTTCCCGACAAGATGAGGTATAATTTATGGGTGGTGGCGCTGCTGGAGGTCTGTGACGTCACCAAACATGGTCGCCAACTTAGCCCTCATCTTGGATTTTACCAAGAATTAGAAATCAGGTAAAAACGCCGAGAATAGGAAATGTCTTGTGCTTGACATGTAGTATAATTAACAATTATTCCACGAGGGCGCGTTTGATATGAGATGATAGATAGCCAACGAGGCGCGTAGCGCCGAGTTGGCTATAATCATCTCATATCCAACAAGCGCGAGTGGAATATTGTTTTATTAAAAACGCCCACAAAATCTCGTTGAATCTCCCCGACAAGAAAAAACCGGAAAAGACAAGGGACTTCCGCTATTCACATGTCACACGTCTATCAAAACTGTCAACGCGCGAACGGACTCGCCTGGACTGCATGAATGAAAAATCAAAACAAGTCAAAGTTTTTTTAAAAACTCATCGGGATTCTAGGATTTTACACAGCGAACAGCTAAAAAAATCTGGCAGATAATGTGAAGGAAAAGAATTTTTAAGTGACAGCCGTCGAAATTACTATGAATTTGGATGTTCGGTGCAGTTATTAAAGTAAGAACAACGGAGAAAAACTATTACCTCGTACGCTTGTTATGAAGTTGTTTGAAGCCACAAGCTGGTTTTGCTGAACGAGAAAAGAAGCTATACTGCTGCCTCGATTGCTCTGGTGAATGGCTGCATAGCCTGTATTTGTAGCTGGTTACTTGTGATTTATATTCTTGATGTCGGATAAACAAGCCGCAGTTATCTATTGGCGAGTGACTCGATCGGCGAATGGCTTCGCGATCATGAAGAAACAAC
>CALNXK010000501.1:0-12500 GCA_942486035.1 Porites lobata | reverse complement strand
TAAAATGGTGGCTATTTTAAATTTCACAACAGTTCTTTAACGGGGCCGCATGGCTTAATGTTCATTAATGAATTTATTATTCGAATGTTGATCTTTTGAAGATTTCAGATTCATCTGCATTCCTGCATGCATAGTGAGCAGTGAATTCACACTCGAGAGAGAACAATGAAACTTCTACCTACTCAGATTTCTTGAATTTGGTGTAAATGTCTTCAAAGCAATTTTATCCATTAAAAGATTTTTTAATCTGACCGAATACAGAGAGGTATCGTTAAAAAATCACTGCTCATTACGCATATGTGAAAGAAGGCATATTTGAAATACTGGGGTCAGTTTAATAAACTTTTGCAAGTGTAATTTTTAAGTGTAGCTATTGTTTTCGGATCCTAAGACAATAGCTACACCGTCTTAAAAATTACACTTGTAAAAGTTTTATTAAATTGATCCCTGGTTGTGGCAACGACTCTCCGTATCGTACAACGAATTCATTTTTCAAACAAATCGTTTCATTAATTAATGGAATCTATAGGGGTAAGCTTGACCTGTATAACATAGCAACAACTCCAGAGGGGTTGCAACCGCACCTTCTTGTACCACGGGTGAAAGTCCGAGGGTTAAAGACTGACGTAATTTTATTTCTTCTTTAACAAATTATCTCGTGAAACATTAGTACGTGTATATTGGCGACAGGAAAGAATATTTATCAATATAGGAGCGTAAGAGTGTGGGAAAACAGAGTTCTAGTCGTTGAGGAAGCAGATGTGATCAGTCGTTATCATGGGACGGCAAGAGTATCGTCTACAGAGGCAGGGTACTGTTTTGCTACGTATTTCTTTACCAGTGTTATATCCATCCCATATACTGAGCAGCATGCATGTCATTATGTCGAACTTTAAACCTGATGTTCAACTGAAAGAATTCAGAATATAACGTATTTTTTATTCTACTCTTGGAGAATTATTTTAATTGCTATATTGTTGAAAGTAGTCACGTATTCATGAGACGACCTCATCTGGAAAGATAGACTGCAAACCAGTCTGTATTTTTGCTCATTCAAGTACGCGCGAGCAGTCAAACGAAAGGTCTGGAACGAGGCTGAAAACAGAGAGCGAGACTGGGTATAGACGCTAAAAATTTTGCATACGTTATTTTCGTTCGAATTACTCGCTTCCCCCAGCCAAGGGCAATTCCCATTGGCTAAATTTCGATGCAAGCTGTCAACAAGCTGTCAAATAATGTTTTCAACAAGTCATTCGCGATATTCCGTACCGCGCGTGATGAATAGATTTCTAAAGCTTTCGCTGTAAAATGACGGATGTTGATTGCCTGGATTTGCTCGCGCAAGACCTGGGATTTGTTTTAAAATCGGAGCAGAAGGAATCTTTGGAGATGCTGTTCAGGGGAAAGGATGTTTTCTGTGTCCTACCAACAGCCTTATTTATCAGATGTTTGTTCATGCAAAGAGTTCTTCAAGTTCCGTGCAACGGCCGACAGTCATTGTTATCTCGCCTGTGTAAAAAAGGGGGATCGGTAGAAAACACACGACTTTTACCTCATGCCAAAGTAATTGTTTTCTTTGTCGAGTAGATTACGCTTTGGAAGAAAACGTTTTGACTGGGCAAATGTGAATTTTGGCCGCTTATTAAATATATTTCATACTGAGAGGTCGTGGCACGCATATTAGGGAACTTATTAAGAACCACGAAGGAGTTCACGACGACGACGTCTGTTGACTGGGAAAAGACTGGAAAGAGAACGTCAGTTTCGGCGGGAAAAAGGAAACTTAAGGTGCACTAGGCCGGTAAGTCGACGACGACGACACTGAATGTAAACACAAATGTAAACTGTGATGTTCGTTCGCAACAAAGTTTTTCGCAATGGCGTCTTTTAAAACAATGCAAGTTCTTATTTTTTAAGCCGTGCGTCTAATTTCATGGACGATGGAGAATTTTTTTGTGTTGCTGACCTTTACGAGTGGAAAAACACCTGCTTTCCGAACAAAGATTATCCAACTTTCGACCTGCATGAGATGACCGAGTCCGAATGCCTTTCAGAGTTTAGATTGGGAAAAAGAGACATTCTGATGTGATAGCTGTTTTCCATATAAAGCTTATTTCCTCTATATTAAAGATACATGATTTGCCTTACCTAAATACGTACAAATAAATTTATCACTTACGAGTTCATTCGCTCGGCCTCCACAGTTGTTGTCATTCTTCGAAGTAAAAACAATTCATTAGTCGAATTTTCAATCAACATCGCTTGTTAGGAGAAAAAAGGAACGATAGTTGGATTCACGAGGATAAGAAAATGCAATGGACTTCAAAAATCGCTTAAAACAGTGGATTTATACCTGCCGAAGCTTGTGGATTGCATGATGATGTGATTCTACTTTGTTTGGCGTCGTCGACGACACCAGGACGACGAAATTTACTGGTCGCGCTTGCGCAGTACTCCGTAACTCACTTCCCGTCGTCGTCGTGGTTCTTAATATAAGTTACCTATTGATTTTCTCTGGTCGGCATGATTTGCCCACTGATGCAAGAGCATTTTCTTTTTTGGCCTCTTTAGAAATGTAAAGTTCTTCATTGCGGCTGATTAAGGGTTTTAGGTTGTTTAATTTCTCCGAAGTGCCTCCTGGATTTGAATAATTCTAAGCAATTTTCTTTGTGTCCATGAATGTGACTTTTTCCTGCAAGGTTTTGTCACGCTGGGCCCAGCTCGTTAGCGTTTTTAGCAGAATGTTTAAATTCTCACTTATAGTGATTTACAGAGCCATATCACGAAGAAGTGGATTGGAATGAGGGGATTTACCCATTCTTTTCAATCGAAATAATTGCTCATTGTCAGTTGGCGTGTTCAGTTTTTCTCTCAGTTTGGGAAGAGCATCGCAGCCCAGTTTCTAACCTTTGCTCCGCCGGAGAGCAAATTCTTGTGGAGAAAGATTCTCCTTCCTCGAGGACAACGAAAAGTTCGTTTTTCAGTAGGTCGGCCAACTTTGGTAACGTTTCTCCTTTTCTGGAAGGCGCAACAAACACATTTTCCCTGCTTATCCATCCACTCATAAAATTGGCGAACTGTATTTTGAAATTCTACAATTTATCCGAAGCGTTCGGCTCTTTCGGCTTACTCCCCCTTCCAGGAGTAGGCACAGGCTTTGTTGGCGTCCTATCACTTCCACTCATTTTTGATCCTCTGCTTTATACATTGCATTTCACAGAGAAGCAATGCTAATGCTAGGTTTTTTTTCTCTCGTCTCACACACCTTGTGGGCGTGTGAGGCTCGCGCGCTTCGCGCGCTTCGCGCTTAAGACTCTTACGCCACGCTTTACCGATTTCTTTACTGATTTTGAGAAAGAGACCGATTGTTTTGCAGTCTACTGGAAAGAACATTTTTCTCACTTTCTCTCGGAGAAAGACGTATAATACGGTCAAACATCAGTACTATACAGTAAAATGTCAGTACCATCTTGTTCAATCCCCGATATCAGGATCTTAATCTTGAGAGCACAATTTAGAAAAAAAAATTGCGAAATCGTTAAGAAATACTGCACTACAGCATAACCCCGAATAAAAGATTGTATAGTGTTCCTAGCCAGACTTAGAGTTTGCTTAAGGGCAAAAAGAAAGGCTGAAATTACCTCTAATTTTGCCTGTTTTATCAATATTAGTTGTATTGTTTGTTTATCAGTTTTCTTAAAAATGCCGCGCACCTCACCTTGACCTCTAAACATTAACTTTGACATCTTACCTGAATGGCAACTTACTTATGTTCTTTATTTTATTTTATTTCATTTTATTTACTTTTTATGAAAGAATCCCTTCTTATTTGAACATACCATTTTGATTTTCAGTAAATAATATCGCGAGCTGGAATCCCGGGTATCCTCCAAAAGTAGAGTGGAATGTTATTAAAGCATAGTTTCCATTTACCAAAACTATCTTTCCACTAAGTTCGCGCCCACAATATGTACCAAGTATTCTGCTGTCATCATCTACAATCCTCAAAGTTTTTGATCCCCTTAACCATGGCCAATACAGTCCAATAACAAAGGGCTTACTTAAACGCAGTTACTAAAATGACCGCCTGGGCTCCCCGCGAGCAATGCCAGAGAAAGACCTTTCATTAACGCTTGTTCTTTTAAAGCAGTACAAGGATATGTTTCTGATAAACTTTAAATTTATACTAGCGACAATCGACTACGTTTTATGTCCTTAATTGGCAACGTGCAATATTGTGTCTGTAAAACCAATTCCATGTTTTCAGACCTGCAGGTGATGTCGTTGTTGGTGGTGTAGGTGTCCTTGTAAAGAATATATATACAAACAATTTGTCAAATTCAAATATTAAGTGTTACTACTGCGGTGATTCTGAAAACTTCCAAAAAACGCAACAGCAGTTTCCGATTAATGAAAGCCTTTGCTGACTGGACTTTTAAATCTTTCCGGCCAGAGCTGATCTTTTATCAAGCAATCATGTTTCACTCCTTGCTTCGAAATTTAACACGGTGATAAAAGAAGACACATGTACAATAATCCAAATCACGTAGATGGATTTCCTTACAGACATCACATTTTCTACAATACCGACACCTCGCTATTACGGCATTTTTCTTGTTTCCCAAAATACCAAACCTCATAAGTTCCTCTGGTCTTAAGAATACAGTGGTAGCCGCAATGAAAAGACACTGCTCTGTCTCTAAAGCTGTTGTCCTTATTTTTAAGTAAATTGACCATGTACCTTTTAAAAAACTAAATCTCTGCTGTTATTTACAGTTCCATATAGAGCGATACCTCATTGAAAAGGGCAAAAATTAAACTTTCAGAAAAAAATATTTCGGTTTCAGGAAACCAATAATATTCCGCAACAGAAATAAACAATGCATATTTTCGGAATAATTCATTTAATTATTTAATTTTTTCCTCGCGAAAGTGAGTTTATAATATTGTCTCGCTGGGATCGCGCGAGGATCACAAGCGAGTGCGATTTTGCTTTGGTCACAAAGCTTTCTATCGGTTTGGTATCCGGAGTTGCCTAGCAACGATGTCGCGACTAAGCACCGATTGACGTCATTCATCTACATGTTGGTGCATTTTTCTGGTTTTCAAGCAACACTTATGTGAACGGCGGCTTGAAATTTAGCGCGAACAACGAAGAAGAAGACGACAATAAGAAACCACAGAGACGAAAGGCGGATATGGCTGAGTTCATCCTCTGTGACGAAAATAGATAACGGATTTCTACATTGGCTTTTCATATTTATTTATTTTTATTTATTTTATTTTATTTATTAGCTTTGCCCTGAAGAATACAAAAAGCAAAAAAACAAAACAAAACAAAACAAAACAAAAAAAAACACTGTAGATATGCAAACACTAGCTAGTAATAAGAACGTAACAATACACTAATAATGACTTAAATATTAGGGCAGGGACACCACAACAGCTAAAGCCAATTATCTAGGTCAAGTCTAGTAATAAGCAGGTTCCAGATTCTAGTGGTTCTAATGAAAAAAGATTTCTTTTTCATCAGCGAGAGCAAAATAACTAAACAACGATAAATTCTCTCTTCACAACTGTACAATGTACTCACCTGGATCAGCACTCTGAGCTGAACTGTAACACAGCATCAGCAATAGCACAAATACAAACTTCATCCTCCTGTTTAAGTAAAAAGTAATGTTAAGGTGTTGTTCAGAAGGACGCGGGGGAGGAGGGTAAGCGGAATCAACGAGTTTCCCTGTTGCAATTGTTGACTAAAATAATTATTAACTCTTTTTTTTCCTTTTTAATAACTTCGAGGAAACCAATACTCTGCGATGGAGTGCCAAAAATATAAATAAGATAAAATTACCGCTTTCAACAACAGGAGGAAAAATCTGTTTATATTATAACTTTAATCAGAATCTGTAAGCCCCAAATGGGGAGAAAACACAAGTGACACAGTCAAGGTTCGCTTTGTTACGTGCTACTTTCGCTTGGTTGGCAGGAAACTAGCGTGTGACTGATTTATTTCAATTTAACAAAGCGCAGTGGCAAAAGTACCGAGCAGTCAGCACAGACGCATTGCAATTGCTTGTCGAAACTTATATGCAAATATCCGGCATAGCACACATTCCACCTGGATGAACCCATTCCATTTGGCATTCTCTTTCCCCCGCTTTTACAGAAACGAACGAAAATTTCTAAACAATTTTTAAATTTTCGCATTTTTATAGACATCACTATTGACTCCCTCAAGTCATTTAACGTCTGAAAGGCGGACAGCAAATATTTATGAATTTAGATAATTTTCTTTTCAAATGATCCCCTGGCTACATTTAATGGCACCTCTAATTGGCGCAAAGATCACGGCATATGCCATCATTTGCACTATACACGAAGTCACTTTATTCAGTTTAAAAGGAAACTATTGGAATAGAAATAGTAACACAAAAAGGAATTGCTTCGTTCTATGATTATTAATTTTAAAGAAAACAAGAAAGGGGTGATGAATAAAATTACAACCTTTTGAATTTAGTAATGGTATCCCTGGCAACTTGTATTCTTAAAATGACATACAAAAAGTGGCAAAAAGACCAATTATGAAATAACATTCAGTCCGCTAGAAATAAACATCAGCTGTTTCGGGTCACCTGTATTGTAACGTGTTCACTTCAGTTTTAATTGTGCTGTTTTTCGTTGCGTTTTCACCCGTTCTTTTCGAACATCTCGGTCTTCAGCTGTTCCTTTTTGATAATGTTTGATGTGGTGCAATGTTACCTATGGTTTGATTTCGTTTTTTTTGTCCTTTTATTTGCAATTCATTGTCTTATAATTCTTAGCAAGATTCTGAGAGCTGACTGGCTAACCGAAGTGTATTAATGGCGTGTAACGCACCATTTTCATTTTTTTTTTTTTCACGCATTGACGGCATCTTTTCTCTTCAGCGATGTTCTATAAAAAATAGTCAGAGTTTTTTAACTTTACATTAATTTACAATGAGATTAAACTTTCATTCCAAATCTTAATATTCAGTTTTGCTGAAGTTGCTATTTGAAAATAAAATATATTTCTAAACTTTTTGCAGCTCGGACCGTTGTTGTTCAAATAGAAATCGTCGCCTTTGCAATGCGGAGCACTCAGCTTAGTTTGAGTATTCAAAGGTTTAGAGACTTCCTGTTCTTGCTCTCTTCTCGGGATGGAAAAAGACCAGACACGAGAGATCGAAATAAAGCCGAATGAATGAACCCACAAGATGAGCGTACAAAGACGGAAATATTATGTTATACTGCGCCTAGTTCAGTATTTGAACTTCTCTTTTTCTTTACAGCCAGCCTGTCTGTGTTTTTGCCTGTAAGGCACTGACTCGGTTAAAGGTGGATTTCCACTTTAGCGTAATTTTTACGTGCGTAAGCACTTAAATTTTACTCGCGTAAATAAAATAGAGACAATGTATAAAAGGTCACGCGTAAACGTAAAAGTTGAACCTCGCTCAACTTTCACGTTTTACGCGTGGCCTTTCATACATTACCGCTATGTCATTTACCTCGTAAATTTTACGTGCGTTCGCACGGAAAAATTACGCGACAGTCTCAACCCTTAACTCAGTACAACATTCAAAAACAGAGAAAAATTGAAACCGAAGATATAGAATTGAACAACTACATGTGCATATTTCCATTTTCCACTTCTGTATATGTGCTCGTGTAGGATATTTACCGGGGCTAGCGCGCAGTACTGAACAACATGGCATTGACAGGTTGAGGTCTACTGTTTATAAGTAATATAACTCGATATAACGTACATTTTTCCCTTTTTTTTGTATTTTCTTTTTAAATATAGGCTATGTACCTAAGGTACTTTGCTTTTAAAGTTTAGCATGAACTATTGGCCTTAAACTGTACTACAATCATGAGCTCTGATCAACTTTTAACGGCAGCAACTCTTCCTTTCTTCTCAGTCTTATAATTAATGTCAGACGGACATTCATGAAATGAAAAAGAGGAAAAAAAATGGGAAATAACTTTTTTAAGTCTCAAATACCTGAAAGATCATACAGCATTAGGAATGTTGATCCTGAGTTTTAGCCGTAGGGAAAACTTGAAGCTGAAGCAAAAATTATGTCAGTTTTATCAACAGGAACTTTAAAACGTTTCCAGCTGCTGTTTTTCACAACTTTGAAACAGTCATTAAGTAAAGCGTCAAGTAAATTTGAAAATTTGTAGGAAATTTACCATATTGAAATGGATCGATAATATCTCAGCAGGTTTTTACAGCGGTATAGACTGAAACTATTAATTATTGTTGTATCCCTTTTGAAAGGGCAAAAATATAAAATAACGTTTTGAAAAAGAAGAAAATACCATTTTACCCTCTGTAGAAAAGCATGAAATTTTACCAAAAGATTTCATGCAGACAAGTTTCGCATAATTTATGCATACATTTTAAGAAAAATAAAAATTTATGTATATTTTTGCGATAATATTGTGTTTTGAAGGAAAAAAAAAATGATCGATGCATAATTCACTATAAATTTATTTGTATAACGCCACCAGCTTCGATTCAGATTAATTTAAAAACTTTATCGTCAGTTTGTGGTTCAACTCCCACTATTTACTTAATTGTAACTCATTGATGGGCTCCTGGTGAGACGCAAGAATTGATGACCACCAGGATTTATTCAAGCTTATTCAGGGGCGGCGGGCGGGGTGAGAGTAATTTATCAAATTTTTATACTGACCCATGTTCATAAAAAATGACGCCTCTTCCGGTACCACTAAGTGCTGATCTAAGGTCAGTTGCATAGATATAACAAATGCATAGTTACAGTCTCAACTTATGCAGTTGCGAAAAAAGCCTGACAAAAATCGGGGGCTTGCCGGGATTAACCCTGACTGCGATATTGATGCAGGGCTCTAACCAATTTGCATCGTCAAGCCACGTAACTGGGAGCTGATCATTAAATTTGTTCGTATTATACCCGGGAAAGATGAAGATGAAATGACAAATACATGAATTTCCTATATTGGAACCCCGGAATGAGGAAAAAAATGCAAGATTGTTCCTGTTAAAGATTCAACGTATGCCCGCGAAAAGCGCTGCACCAGTATCGTAGAGGTCATGGTTCGAATTGCAGCAAACCTGAACTTTTTCAGGTTTGCTGGGATTTATTGCTTCAATCCGCAGTTACAATATAGGAGATTCATATATTCATCATTTCATAACTACTACTGTTGGGCGTTAGACTAAAGGCTGTACGACAAACATTGGCATTTCCGAGTTTCAAAAACTGTCAGTTTCAAAACGAGGCTACGTGCATCGTGGTGGTGTTGGTGTTAACTATATTTAACCTGGTTTAGTTCTATGACTCAGACATACGCCCCTTAAGCGCCTCTAATTTGCTTTGAAGTAATGAATAAAGATTCCAACTTAATCGCCCTGCAGTTGAACCTCTTCCCAAAGGCCACCCGTGTGGGGACAGAAGAAAGTGGTCTTTGGGGAGACGTGGTCGTCAGGGAAGGTAGAGGTGTAATATGACATATGTTTTTTGTCCTAAGTTCATGTTTACTGTTGCCTAATGGTAATCCAATCATAAACAATCTAATTTGAATGAAATAATGTCTTGAAACAAATTGCTGACAAGGCAAAACGACCCAAGGTTCGTAGACAATTTATGGTTACTGCTAAATATAATGAATTGAACACAATGAAGATTAGTATATATTTAAATGGATACGGCAAACGTAATGTTTGTCTATTTTCATTTCAACCTCGAGAAGCGTTTCCTCGCGGAAGGTGACTTTCTCGCGCTTTAATTCCTTACCAAAAATAATAGGAAAGACTTGCCGCGATTAATCATCGACGCGCCGTACGGATCAAATTTCGTGGCCATTCCATTTTCGTCAGTCGCTAATCGTTGTCGAGAGATTATTTTGGCAGTTGGGGACGCGTTTTAGTGGCCGTTGCAAAGAGGTGGCCGTTAGCGGAAGTTCTAATGGTATATTGTATAAACCAACATACAAACTGGACCATGACCGTTGAAATTGTACCTAATTAAGGCCTCCATAGTTCATATTTTTTTAAAGTCAAATTTAATATTTTACACTGAGTTACCATTTTAAAAGTCTACTTAGTTTAATAGTTTACTAAGCAAATGCATGAACTGAGCACTAGTTACCATCTTCATGGCCCTAGCTACTCACACTGATAAACTGAAGTTCTTTGTCTCAAACGAAAGTATTTAAAACGTCCGCCATCCTCGAAAAAGCTATTCCAGTAGTATTTTTTCAAACAAAACAAAAGATTCAAACTACAATTACCAAATTGCCTATTTGTAGAGAGTGACGTGCATGTTTATTTGTTGCTTCTGCCGGAAGAGTCCCTGAACTTTCTTGATTTACTGATACCATATTCAACAATTTCATTCAATGTTAATTCAGGCATAAAGAAAAATAAGAACAACAACAACAACAACAAATCCAAGACTTGAGGAGGTATTTCAGTTAAATATCAAGTGTAACGGTTTTGTTGGTGTCAGCAGCAAAAAGTGCTATTGTAAGACTGGACGACACTGAGTGCAGAGGACGAGAATAAACTACGTCAGGATTAGCTCAGTCGGTAGAAAAATGTTTGACTGCAGAGCGGGAGGCCGTTTGGGTTCGATTCCTGGGGCCGGACCAATACCAAGGGTCTTGAAAGAGGTCATGGCTTTGTAAAAGCTGCAAAAGGCTAGACTTTCGCTTGCCCTCGGATTAACACGTATAAATGTAGTCCCATTTCCCGTAAATTAAATTGCGTATCAGTCCTTTCTGAGTAATACATCCAGAATCGCACATCAATAAGCTTTTAGATCCGCAAGAAATGACCCATCTCCTCCTGTCAAAAGTCAAATGAGAGGTCCCATTGGCGGTAGGACACGCAATATCTTCCGGATTATCCATCCGTCCTTTTTTCCTTCTTTTTTTTCTCGACGGAGAAAGCTCACATGCCATGCACAGGCGAGAAAATCCCCGTGTATTAAAGACCCTTTACCCTTTACCCTCACCTCAGCAGTAAAGAGTCTTTGATAAGCGGGGACTTTTCCCGTTCATTCACCCGACGGTTATGCCATGTTGATGAGCCCCAATAAGGGCGAAACAGCTGTCCGTGGCTGCCACTGCCCGGGTAATATGGCTGTGCGCATGCGTGAGTTACTGGTTAGGCCGTGGGTTGGTGTATGTGTGCCCCTTGCTTTAAGTTTGTCTTACAAAAGATAATGCGAAAGTAAAGTTTACATGAAGCATTACCCAAACGTCATTTAAGGAATATTATGGTATTTTTCGCAATGGTCCATTCCAAGCGTGCCTATCGCCCCACTTCACCTCACTCCCCCAACCAGCAGATTCAATTCATGCATACAAAAACTCCAATGTGAACAAAATTTGCGTTGCAGATATAAGATTCTTTAGCTCAGTGGAGATTTGGAGATTGTTTATTCTCGCATGGCCCATACGCACCTACCATCTTGTTTAGCAAGAGGGATTTTTTTCCCTCTTTAAATCACGCAACCCCTTGACCAGAGGGTGAATGGAAGGCCCCTAAAGTTATAAAGTAGAGATTTAAAGATTTCTTTGTTTCAGTTGGTTGAAAAGTTTGTTGCTTTAGCCTTGTATTTGTAGCTTTGGTTACTAACTTCGTGGTCGATTCTGATTCGATTCTTGAGGAAGAAAATAAATGAACTTGTCCACCTCATAAAAAGATGAAGTTTCAGTCTGAAGAGTGTGAGCGGCTGGCATTAAACGAGGTGGGTATCATAAATCACCTCGACCAAAATTTTAATTCAATCCAGTGCACATATATTCTAAGCTAGTAGTATTTACTAACATGTGCACTAGAATTAAGTTCCCTGAATATATATTCGCGGTATACAGTTTATTTAAGACCTTCTGCAAAAAGGTATAAAGTTACATCCCTGGCAACCACGTTTTATTTTTACCATCTGAAATCAGTCTTTGCTTCTATTCAGCAATCTCCTGTTATTTTGCGGCTAGTCTGAGAGTCTGAGTTATATTCCATACGAATATCATCAATTATTAATGTCACTCATGCTTATAATATAACAGGAATAATTCTTCCTTTGTTTTAATACAGCGCGAGATATTCTTTTCGCGCTGCCGTATGCCAGTGTTTCTAGGATCATACAGCAAACGAAAAAGCAAAATTTTACTAATACATTAGAATAATTATATAATACATTATCCTATTTTACGGTGGCTTTTTCTAGTTTCTATAGTAATTTATTTTACTTCGGATTTCTTGTTTCAGACTCATTTGGCAAGGTAAGGCGCTTACTGTCTTTTGCAAACGAAAAAAAAAACAATTAATGAAAAACTGAACAGCAAAAATAAAAATAAATAAATAAATAAATTAAAAAACCTGTACATTTGTATTTGTTCATGTGACACAAGATTTTAGATTTGTGTTGCTTGTTCTTGATAATTAGCCAAAAAGCTTCTCACTACAATCAATCGCCTTGTTCA
>CALNXK010000500.1:107500-152887 GCA_942486035.1 Porites lobata | reverse complement strand
AGCATCATAAAATATTTTTCCTGGAGAAGATTTCAAAGGTTTATTTTGATGTGGCAAGCGATTGAGTTACAATGTAGAGCATTTCAAACTTAAAAACTTGAATCTTTAACAAAAAGAGTTATAGAGAAGCTGGTAAATGATGAGGATGTTTTTGTAAACCAGCTGAATCTGGATTGTATTATTTTCCATTCTGCACAAACAAAAATATTATTATACCACCAATTGTTAAAGAAACAAAGAATGTTACTGTACTTACAGTAAACACCCACTCACTAATAAGAAACTGTGGTTTAAGAACCTGCTGGAGAACATAAAGTCCTGAATAAAGCAGCTAAAATAGTTCTAACATAGGCTGGGCAAAAAGAAAAGGAAACTCAACAAGGCGGCTCTCAAAACAGTTAGCAAGCTAAGTCTGGGGCAGTTTCCTGGAAAGAGACGGTTGGAGGCCTGTGAGATGGCAAAAAAAAACCTTGCTCAGTCCACCAAGCAACGTTCAGCTAGTCCCCTCCCAAAGAAGTAAAAAAACCTTACTGCAGAGAGAGGCCGGGATGATTATATTTTGTTTACATGAATGCTTAAAATATTTTTTTGGCTGCCTAATCTAAAAAAATGATATTGTTTGGGGGTCAAGGTGGCTCCTGTGTACCAGGTGATGAAAAAGCTAAAAGTGGCTCATATGGGGCTCTAGACGCTATCATGACTTATCCCACTCTATGCCATGTGCAATGGCTACAGAATGTGATAAAAAAAAAAGGGGGACCTGCAGCTTACTGAACTTCTGAATACAATCATGTACTTGATAGAGCAATAAACATCTTTTAGAAATTTCATGTAAAAATAAAGTTTTGATCAATAGTTAATACTGAGCATGAAATTAGAGGAACAAACTTTTGGGACACCCTGTTACGTTCATCTCCTTCACAGAAATTAAAAACCTAATTAAGAACCTACAGTTGTACTTAGCCTTAATTACTCTTTAACGTACCCCAAAATAAATGAACCTTTTTTGCCAGATTAGCGAGTGTTTACTGTACATGTATCTCATTCATTCTACCTGTTTTGGTTTCTTAGTTAGAGCGATAACACAAGATTTACTACAAACATCAGTGAACTTAAGCCAGTGTCTGTGGCTTAATGCAGTCATGTCCAGTGATTCCAGTCAACTGCAGCATTAAATTTAAACATCTGCCTTGATGACATTTATTCATGAAAGTAAAATAAGAACTGTTGACTTGTGTCTTCGAATTTTTTAGTTTTAAACAACAATTACCTTTGCTTGGAGAGTATGTTCGTCTGTAATATCCTGTAAAGCCACAGCAATGTGACCCTCCACGGTCATTGTTATTGTTATTCCACGTACTGTTATTCCACCGAGATAAGACCATACTACTTCATCCAGCTGAATTCTGCGAACAAATTCGCCATTAACAGTGTATATAGCCAGCGTCAGGCGGTCTGTCTCTCGTTCATGACCAGCAAGGACAACATGGCCACTTGCCTGGTGACATGCAATGCGATAATAGACATCTTTCTCATGTTTGATATTAAATTTGCCAAGCTGGTGTCCCTCCACATCAAATATGTACAAACTGTCATCTTCTGAGTCCACTATCATGACGCGACCATCACAAGTAGCAGTGATATCTGTTGCATCCTTGAACACTCCTCGACCAAAGCTACAAACAAGCTTACCACGCGGCTCATGAACATCAACAACGTCATCACATGTCAACAGCAGAATTTTGCCGCGTTGCTTGCCGCTGCTCACTGTTAGTTTGTCGCGCCACTCCCAGCTCCTCACATCAAACTTGTGCTGTAGGTCAGCGGTTTTGTTAAAAACCTGCACTTCCTTCTCCCATTCCTCAGCCCCAGGCTTCTTCAGTCTGACCAGTAGATAAATGTTGTCGTCCTCGCCTGCAGTGGCGACATCCAAAATATCTAACTCTGTATCGGCGTCATCAGTTTGAGGATTAAACCTAAAATCAAACTTTCCGTTGCTATCAAACACCTTCACGGTTTTATCCCCATCGTCTGCTATCAGGAATTGTCCTCTATGGTTTGTAGCGATACCACGCGGCCACTTCAGGTTGTGCTCCTCTTCACCCTCCTGACCAAATGACCATAGTAAACTGCAGTGCTCCATCTTAACTTTGTACAGTACCTTTGATATTCTTCCATCGCGTAGAGGATCAACTTTCTCTTTTCCAGTGTCCACAGACGGCCAGACCCCGACATTTACATCTCTTCCAGCAGCTTGTGTCGCATCGTAGATGACGCGATTTATCTGACATACAATGGAAATAATATCTCTTCGCTCATCTTTACCAAATCGACCTCTGACATTTAGTAGACTCTTCTCAATCTCGACGTTAAAACTTTTCTGAACAGCTGGAAGGGAGTGCAGTTTCTCAAGACACTGTTCACACTCTGGCAACGCTCTCTTCAAAGTGCTTCTCAAGTCGCCAGCGGTTCCTACAGCCATATCAGCAGCTGACTCTAACATTGCCGCCATCACACGATATCGAATGGCTGTAATTTGATCAAACGTACTGAGCGCTTCATTGTTGGAGGCATCTGTTGCTTTTTTACGAGCATCACTGAATCTGTCTCTTGCGTCAAAAAGAGCTCTTTTGGCTTCTTCGTCGACCAAATTAGTCAGCTGGATGTTTTTGACTCTCGAAGCGAGGACAACTGTGGTTTCAGGAGAAGTGGCTGAAGGCAAAGTTAACTCATCAAGACGTTTTTCTTTGTTTCTTTCAGATTCCTGTGCTGCTCTCCTAATAGCACTGTCACTGTGTCTTCCATAAACTGCAGCATTTAAACACCTTAGTCCTGTTTCAAAGAAATCTACAGCTGCCCCAAGATCCTTTCGTGACATTGCATCCAGCTTTGACTTGATGTCTTTAATGTCACTGACAATTAGGTCCCGAAATTTTTGATCTGTTACATCGCCTTCTTTTAGCTTCTCCGCCAGTACATCTCTGGCTTTTGTAGCGGCCAAACCAATAGTGACCTTGAAGACGCCTGTTATGATCGCAGACATAACTGTAGGTTATATGGGGTATGTTGTAAACCTGTAATAAAAAGTAATTTACAACAAAGACGAGTAATTTTAAACAGCCATAAAGTGCGAGAACTTTTGTTAACTAACAAGACAAATAGTGGTGATTGCTAGCAGTGACAAATTGATCATATCGACGGGGATATTATTGAATCATTACAAATTAAAGAATAGTCTCCTCGGTCAGAGTCGCATGTAATTAAGTCTAAAAATTACTAAAACTTAAAACGACCAACCGTGGAAATAACATAGTCCGCTCCTGCGCATGCATGTATTTTTTCCTGTTTCGGTCTCCATCGCTTCATTAGTAGTGGTAAAATGAAACTGTTAGGATTTTAGTTTTATTAGAGAAATTGTCATGTAAAGGGAGGGAAGTGAAGTATCGCGACCAGACGCTTAATTATTTAAGCTTCATCCTTGAAATATTCGACCAACCGTGGAAATCATAACAACACTTTCTTACTGAAAAACTTGCAATCAAATTCCAGCTTGTGCAGTAACTTTTTGTTCTGCAATCTGGTGTTAAAGCAAAGCTATTGAAAAACGTTTTCGTCCCATGTTTAGTTTCAGAAAGACCGGCTAGCGTGAGATCAGTTTACTGAATTGAACAAAATAGGGGCTTCTACAACGACGAACGCTCATACTTTATATATCTTGACTAATATTTCAGGGTTTACTCAGTTTACTTTCTTATTTGTTGCTTATTTCAGGGCAATGTTAAAGAAAATTCAGATATTTTTTTCCCGAGTTCTGATTTGGAAATCGTAATGTTCTATTCACTGATTGTACGCCATATTGTATGCACCTGTTTGTGCGTTTAGGTCAGTTTCGGAATTATATCATTCAAATATGAAGCGACTTGACATAACATTGACAAAGTTATAGAACTACATGACTGTATTCCTGTTATAAATGTTCGGTTTGCGGTTTATACTCAGAACTGATTTTCCGTGATATTATATGCACTTGTTGGTGTGTGTTACTGAGGTCAGTTTCAGAATTATTAAGGTATGAAGCGACTTAGGGTATATGTTATATACTCAGAGTTTTCTGAGTTTAAATGGCATGAATTGGCATAAAACTGACTGTTATATACTGAAGATCCTTTTCGTACTCAGCTTTGCTCCTTCAGCTCCTCGTGATCGAGGTACGTTATTTCAGGATCATGGTCGTTTTCAGTCTTAGCATTTCAACATTATACTGTTTCAACGAATTTCAAGGAACGATTTTCAATTGCCTGCTAAATTAGAATCATTTCGATATCCGGTCATCGCTCCTAAATTACACTGAGATCTTTCCAGTCAGTTGTGCCATGAATACACTTTAACATAACTATCTACAACTCATTGCTTTCAATGAATAATTAATTATCTAAATCAATAAGCTCCTACTCAAAAATATTTTTTCTGTTTTTTGAGCCCTCGGTGATTCGCAACTGAGTTTCGATGCTGTTTTCGTTAAATTGAAAGTATACTGTTAAACGCTTTATTCCTAGTAAAAATTTATCATCTTTCTTAGCTTTACTTCTAAACTTGCGAATTCGAAATTCGGCTTAAATTCACTGATAGAATGCAGGGCCAGTTGCACACTTCATCAGGCTTCGAGCGGTTCGTTTGGCTTATTTGTTTCTTCGCAGTATACAAACAACAAACAAGTCCTCCACTGCCGAGTAAAACGAACCACAACAAAAGCCCGCTGACGGCCACCGAAAATAAGTAAACTCCCTTCATCGGTTTCATCGTTCTCAATTGTATCTACAGCCGTACTGATGACTTCATACATACAGTATACATGGCCATATTTCCTGTGTAGTCGCTCCCGAAAGGCGCGTAAATTTTGCTTTTGCTTCAGAACTTTGCGCCTCAGTAAAGGAAGGTTGGCTTGAAGACCATGCAACTTAAAGCCGGTAATCAGTGTCATCGTACTTTGGGCACGTAAAAGTATTTACAGGAAAAAAGAAACTTGTTGTTGTGATATTTATCGAGATAGTTTGATCAAGTGATTTTATGCAGACGGCAGTATCTCGTAACAATTAGTGCTCAATAGTTTACGACTAAACAAAAGAAAGTAATGAAATTAGAATGTACTTTGCTGTGAATTATAGTAGTGTCTGCTATCTATTTCACAAGTTAAGTGATGTCAGACTATTAATGATAAAGCTAAGAGATACAACTTCCCCCAAAAGCTGCTCAAGTTGGAAAGTAAACTTCAATCCAATATGAATAAATTCACAGGGGCACCCAACGACAATTTTCGGAAAATATCTGTTCGGAAGGCGATTTGAGATCTAGAATTTTCGGAACATTTTTTGTCGAATTTCTTGCTTGCCTGCCTCTCCTAGGGTTTTCGAACGTCTAAAAAATGGTATAATTGCCCATTTTTAACGGATTTTTACCCTAAAAAGGTCACCTAGAATTTGAGGGAGCCTTTTTTCTGGCTGAAATTTTCGAAAAGGTAGGTTTTGATCCCTATAATTTTCGGATGACTAGACTTTCAGCTAGGAAATCCGAACAGATGAAAACTTTTTAGGGGATAAAAATATGCCTATATCTACCGTGTAATTACTAAAATACGTTTAACAATGCTATGTTAAAGTGGTTTTGAACTATATTCTCGTTGGGTCGGCCCCTGAATTCAGTCAGTAGTAATTCTTTAAAGTTTGCTAAGTGTCTATTGGGCTAGCATATGCTCGGTAAAACTTGTCCAAATGGCAAGCCCTAAAACTGACTTTCTTAATAAACCCTGACAGATTCATCATTATTGTAACTTTATATTTGGTAACTTAACAATTTCTCTTTAAACTGTACATGTTTTAGGTTTGGCCAATAATTTTCTGGGCTGAGTTGCTCAAAGCATGGTTAGCTTTAACCGTTGGTTAACCAGTATCAAAACCAATACGTTGTCAAGGTATTAAACGCTGGTTAACGCTAACCATGCTTCGAGCAACTGGGCCCTTTAGACTAAATCAGAGCTAAACATGCATGTACTTATGTGCTTGAAATAAGCGGGGTAGCATGAAACAAACAGTAAGATCGGCTTACCAATACCTGATTTCAAATCGCAGACATGAAAAGTAGTGGTGAGTTGCTCTCAGTGACAAATTGATCATATCGACGGGGACATTAGTGAATCATTAACAAACTAAAGAATAGTCACCTCGATCAGAGTCGCATACTTAAGTCTAAAAGTTACTAAAACTCAAAACGACCAACCGTGGAAATAACATCCGCTCCTAAAACAAATCTGCTAGTATTAATTAGTTTTGAAGCTACGCATGCATGTATTTTTTCCTGTTTCGGTCTCCATCGCTTCATTAGTAGTAGTAAAATGAAACTATTAGGATTTTAGTTTTGTTAGCGAAAATGTCATGTAAAGGGAATAAGTGAGGTATCGCGACAAGACGCTCAATTATTTGAGCTTCATCCTTGAAATATTCGACCAACCGTGGAAATCACATATAACAACACTTTCCTACTGAAAAACTTGCAATCAAATTTCAGCTTGTGCTGTTGTTCTGCAATCAGGTGTTAAAGCAAAGCTATTGAAAAAAGTTTTCGTTCCAAGTTTAGTTTTAGAAAGACCGGCAAGCGTGAGATCAATTTACTGAATTGAAAAACTAAGGGGCCCTACAACCCGGCGAACGCTTCATACTTATATCTTGACTAACATTTCAGGGTTTATTCGCTTTAGTTATGGGGGTAATTGTTTATTTCAGGGCAATGTGAAAGAAAATTCAGATATTTTTTCCCGAGTTCTGATTTGGAAAACGTAATGTGCCATACAGTGATTTCACGTAATATTATATGCAGCTGTTGGTGCGTTTCAGTCAGTTTCAGAATTATCATACAAATATGTAGAGACTTGACATAACATTGACAAAGTTTATAAAACTGCATGACTGTATCCCTGTTAATATAATGTTTGGTTTGCGGTTTATACTCCGAACTTTCTGAGTTTAAAGGGCATGAGTTGGTATAAAACTAACTATTATACTGAAGATTCTTTTCGTACTCATCCTTTGCTCCTTCAGCTCCTTCCTCGTGAGCGAGGCACGTTTTTCGGGATCATGGTCGTTTTCACTCTTAGAATTTCAACATTATTCTGTTTCAAAAAACTTAGTCTTTCTCCAAACTGAAAGGCGAGCGATGTAAGTAACGAATTTCAATTGCCTTCTTAGGGAGAATCATTTCGATACCCGGTCATCGCTCCTTAACTACCGTCACGTTAAGACCACCCTCAATGAACTCTTTCACTGAGACCTTTCCAGTCAGTTGTGCCCTGAATACACTTTAAGATAATATACGACTCAGTGCTTTCAATGAACTGATATATCTAAATCAATAAGCTCCTACGCAGAGATATTTTTTCTGTTATTTTGGGCCAAAGGTGATTCTCAACTGAATTTCCATACTGTTTTAGTTAAATTGAAAGAACTACTGTTAAACTCTTTATTCCAAGTAGAAATCTGTCATCTTTCTTAACTTCTATGCTTGCCAACTCGAAATTCGGCTTAAATTCACGGATAGAATGCAGGGCCACTTGCACACTTCATCAGGCATCGAGCGGTTCGTTTGGCTCATTTGTTTTTTCGCAGTATACAAACAACAAACAAGTCCTCAGCTCCACTGCTGAGTAGAAGAGCCACAACAAAAGCCCGCTGACGGCCACCAAAAATAACTCCTTCATCGTTCTTAATTCTAGTGTATCCACAACCCTACTAATGACTTCATACATGGCCTTATTTACTGTGTAGTTGCTCCCAAAAGGCATAAATTTTGCTTTGCTTAAGATAGAACTTTGTGCTTCAGTAAAATGTGGGTGACTTGAAGACCCAGCTTAAAGACGGTAATAAATGTTGTCAGACTTCGGGCAGGTACAGAAGAGAATTTATAGGAAAAAAGAAACTTGCGATTGCCGATAGTTATCGAGATAGTTTGATCAAGTGATTTTATGTAACACGTAGTATCTCGTAACAATTAGTGCTCAATAGTTTACGACTAAGCAAAAGAAAGTAATGAAATTAGACTGTAATACTGTGAAGAAGTGTCTGCTATCTATTTCACAAGTTAAGTGATATCAGACTATTAATGATAAAGCTAAGAGATACAACTTCCCCCAAAAGCTACTCAAGTTGGAAAGTAAACTTCAATCCAATATGAATAAATTCAGTCAGTAGTAACTCGTTAAAGTTTGCTAAGACTAGTCAGATCAGAAACTACGAGATATACATGTTTATAAAAAAAAAAGAAGACTTTTAGATAGAGTTCTCGTCCTTACCTGCTCTGCATGTATTGAAGAATTTACCCGGCTGCCGGACTAAATGGGAATAGACTGCGCGTTTAAATGGTGACGAAGAACGTTAACTGTGCTGAACTTCACTGACTGTTAGCTGTCCACTATTTTCTTTTATGGAGTCATCCAGACAAAAATATTCTTGGAATTTTGTTTTTATTCCGCGTTGGCCATTGTGTTTTTGCTGACTCACTAATGACAAAGATAACATTTATTGAATGGAAGAAAGACTAACAATTAACTTAAAAGACTATTATGTAAGCCCAGTGAGTCCATAAAAAGCGGAAGACTTAACAGGCACAGATCATCATATCCTAACTGAGTTTCATTCCCCTTGATGGCTTCTTTGATATCTAGCGCCAGTTATATTAATGAATGTTGATTTCAGTCCCCAAGTGAGATAGAAGTTAACAATCGTCGTTACACTTTAATGATTGTACCTCAAGTGAATTACTAATCATAATTTCTCTGTCGACAACTTTTGAGTTTCCAGTGAATTCCGCGTTCGTGTGTCCTACAGTGAAACACGTGTTTGCTTGTTTTGGGTAAAAAAAACTTGATATAAATGTACGAAAAATAAAAACTTGATCATATCGACGGGGACGTGATTAAATCATTGCAAAGGAATTGAATAGTCACTGACCTCGATCAATCAAGTCATTCTTTAGTCTTATAATTATCAAAAAATTATCGACCAACCGTGGAAATAACATCCGCTCCTAAAACAAACCCATTTATTAATTAGTTTTCAGCTGTTCCTGTTTCGGTCTCCATCGTAGTGGTAAAAAGATGCTGTTAGGAATTTAGTTTTATGATGTGAAAATTTCACGGAAAAGGTATTGAGATATAGTAGAAATCCGCGGCTTAGGAACCTTGTTTTTAAGAACCTTTTAGGCTAGATTTACCAGTTAGGCCCCTTCTATACAAGAGCCTGTTAAGCCTAAAATTTGAAACAGGTTCTTATTTTCTAAAATCTATAAGAAGAAACGCAGTAAGATTGAGCAAATGAGATAAGCCAGCAATCAAGATCCTCTTTGGAGAATTACGCGTCCAACTGCAATGTACAGCTGAATGTAATGGCATGCAGATTTTATTATAGAATAAGCTGAATACCACTAAAAACTCTTAGCTATAATCTATTTTTTCTTTAGAAAATAAGAACCTAAATAGCCCAAATTTGTGCTAATTACCATTTCTGTAACAACTTGTTTGGGCTAACTTGGAAAAATGCAGGTTCTTACTTGCGGGTTTTTACTGTATGCCACCCGTACAGAGCAGCTACAGTCACTTCACTAGACAATCGACTTGAAATCAAATTTAAACTTAATTGTGCAATACTATTTTCTTCTTCATTCAGGTCTTCATCAAGCAAAGCTAGAAAATTGTCCCACATTTAGCTTTAGAATTAGTAGCAAGCGTGAGACCAGTCTAAGGGGGATTAGGGGCTTCCTACAATAGCTTATACCCGGAGGTTCTGCCTGAAAAGAGGTACCCGGTTTTTTGAGCCTTAAATTAATGGTTATCAAAGACAGGGAAATCACTGTTGAAGTAAATAAAAGGTCTAAAAGGTTACAAACATTTTCATTTATTACATTAACGTCACTCTAAAATGACATATAGACTTCCTGTCTTCGCGATTCAGTCTTATTAGGTAGGCATTTAAAGGCCGGGTAGTATTTTCAATGGAACTGTATACGAAAGAGGTACCTTTTCAGTGAAAATGGTATGTATAAAACTATGTAAACCTTATCGTGAGTAGCCCCTTCTCCCTGCATTTACACCATCAAACATTCTGTTGACATTTGACGTGTTCCCTAAACCTCCATTTCGCTGCTTATTTTTAAAATTACACTCTATTTTGGAGGGAAACAAGGGGTCCAGTCCTTCCGCTTCCTCCACCTTGCATTCCACTCTCCGGTCCCTATTTTCTTGGCTTCTTTCTTTTAGCATTTTTCCATCAAAGACTGTTGACATTAAAATGTGTATTTTTTCCTGCAAAACGAATTTGCCGCCTTTGTGTTTAATCTCCAGGCCCCAGTCGTTCAAAAGGTGACTAAAGCTATGCACTGGATAAATCTCAGTATCAAACGGATAGTGCAGTTGGTGTCCCTAATACTTTATGTCCTTTGGATAACGGCTTTTCCGGTGGATAAACAACTGGAGCCAGTTTCTCAGAGTTAACCGGGATTGCTTTCACCAGAAAGCGCAGGAATTTTGGGGCCTAGCGCAGTTACGAAAAATTTTAGCCAGAAGCTAGAAAACAGTGTATTGTATTTTCTGGCTTTATAGCATGTTGATATAAATAGACACGGGCGACACCCTTTTATGGGTCAAAAGATTTCTATGATTTAGGTCACAATCAAAATAACGCGGTTTCGGAATATTGCTTGCTTACCATTCCTTAAAGATTTTGGGACAGTTAACCACAGGTTAATAAAACTCCCCGGAGACGTTAAAACAGGAAAGAATTTTGATACTTTCCGACGGCGTTTTATACTGCGTGTTGAAAAGTTGATCACGCAAATAAAAATCTGGATTGCTTTGACAGAAACAGGCAAACGATGCACCCCCAGCAACAGAGCACCCAGGCTATTTTAAGGATTATTAGCATGGCTGATTCCGCGAGCCGGCAATATGACACGAACCTGTGTACTGATTGGCTACTCGACTGAGCCTGAAAGATGTGCCCATCTTGCCTTTCGACATTTTCCGCCTTGGTCCAGCAAGAAAACGATATCTTTTTGGCCATGAAATAAATCCTTTATTGACCCAGCTTGTTCGGTCAAGATGGCTGGATATTGGCCTCCTCGTTCTTCTTTGCGTTGTTATTATCGTCTTTTTTGATCCGTGAATGCGAAACAAGAACTTGATCAATATCCAGCCTTCTTGATCTCACGCTTGGTCAATATCACATATCAAGAGCCTGTACATGTGTATTAAAGGACTTCAAAGAAGTCCAAGCCCCCTGCGGCGTAACAACACAAAATCAGCTCTAAGAGTTAGTTAATATATCTAAGATTAAACGCACATTGTATTAAAATACTTCATACTTGACTGGGTTCTTTCTCATTTTTACACTACTTCATATTTGATCGAATTACAAGTATTTTGATGATGTTCTGTTCATTAGGACACTTTGTGATGGCTGTCATAAGGATAGTGCATCACATTAGGATTCGATCCTGGATATACTGCAACAAGCCGCTTATAAAGCCCCCCACCAACTATAGACCCATCAACCCGTCAACAAAAAAATACATCCGATTATAATCCCCACCCCCCAAAATGTATTGAAATGAATTCGATTTATTATGACCTTTTGACGCTTAGTTAAAACCAGTAAATGCAAAATTATTTTGACTAGCACTTCTGTAGATTGCTTCGAAGCGTTTTCTAGTCTTGTGATAAGCTCCCTCGGATGTAAGCCCCTCCGTTTATAAACCCTCCTAAAACCCCTTACCAAGATGTAGAAGCGGCAGTTTACGATAAGTAGCCACCAAAAGGGAAAATTGATGCAAGTATGAAAGACAATAAATATGTCGTTAAAGGATAAGTCATGAATAAATGCCTGTTCTTCTCTCTTTAGACAGGGGTTTGAATTAAAGCTTCGGAAAACTTGGAAAAAGTTTGAACGGATGTGAGTTCGTTTCTTATTTGTCTCAAGACATAACTTCCTTTTGCACGTTTTAGTGTCGTTTTCGACTGTTCCTACAGAGAAACGTACAAAATATTGTACATTGAAAATTGAAGTGCTGTTTACGTTCACGATCTCACCGATCTTTGAGAAGTTTACAAGCAGTTAAGTCAGTCACTTGAACTGTCCTGATCTTTCTCGAACACGACAATGTTTCTTTCCGATTGCCTCGCGTCTCTTTTATGATGGTGTCGATGATGATGATGACGATGATGATGACGACGATGGTGATGACGCGACTTCCGGTTCCGGTCACTCTCCTGAGAGCTGCTTCTGCGTCTATCAAAACTCCTACTGCGCTGTTGACGACCAGTTTTACGTTCTGAGATACCCTGATGTTTAAACCTTCCTTCACCCTGAAGGAAAGCTCGTTTGTCCTCTTGTTCACTGCCTGCGCTTTCTTCGTTTGGAGAAATCTGTTCATCGTTATTTTTACCGCGAGATTGTAGACGTTCTCGGTTATTTTCACGTTCTTTGCTTAATGGAATGGGTGCATAACTTTGTGCCTCCAAAGTTCCATGACCTTCTTCAAACTCATAATCACGAGCTAAGCTTCTCCATGTCTGCTCGTCACCGTTCAAGTATGAACTTGGTTTCCGTATGTCCCTGGTGTCTTCTTTATGCGCAAGATGGCTATGGTTTTCCAATCTCTACAAAATGTCTCAACCTTCTTGTTCAAATTCCTCACTGTCGCTGTTACTGCTAGTTTTTTCTCCTCTCCTGTGTCTGCCAGTTTCATTGATTGAAGCAAACTTTGACCTTGCATAGCCTTCATTTGCAAAGGTCTTTTCCTCTTCTTCCCGTCGCCTTTCTGGAAAGCGCTCTTCAATTGTACGTGAACATTCGTTAGCTTTTTCATCATTTGAGTTCCTTTCACCTCGTGTTTCAACTGTTGCAAATTTATCACTGCTTTTACCATCTTTTCCTGAGTAGCTCTGTTTCATTTTTCTTTCCGCTGATTCACGGTCTTTCATATGCTGTTTGCTATCTGTTCTCTGAAGTAACTGTGATCGTGAGGACTTCGAATGTCTTCGTGGAGACCTCAAGCGTTGTCGCGGAGACCCAGAGTGTCTCCGTGGAGACGGCGAGCATCTCTGTGGGGAATTTGAGTGTTTTCGTGGGGACGTCGACCGTCGTCGAGAAGAAATCGGGGCTCTTTCAGGTGACAGCGAGCGTCTCTGTGAGGAATTTAATTGTTTTTGTGGAGACTTCGAGCGTCTTCGAGAAGACATCGGGGGTCTGCGAGGAGAATTCGAGCGTCGACGGGGAGATCTAGAACGTTCTCGAGAAGACCTCGACTGTCTAAATGGTGATCGTGCACGACGCATAGGAGACCTTGTACGCCTGCGTGGAGACCTTGACCGAGCCACCAAAGGTGGAGAAAAACGGCGCGAAATGTTCCGCGTTTCATCCGGAGAAGAAGGCGGGGGTGTGCGATACCGCTGAAAAATAAAAATCACGTGATTAAGTTCTGTTTCAAACCGATGGAGTAGCCTCGGGCCAGGCTCTTTGCTTAGAGGGGCGGAAGGGGGAAGGGGGGGGGGGAGGGGGAGGGGGTACACTGTAAGTGGGTTTTCAGAGATGTGTTTTGCTTTGTCTTGTCTCCTGACCGCTTGTAAATGATTCATTAGTTGGTGATTTCCTTTTCTCATGGTGTATTGTTTTTCTCGTAAGAAAGGTTAAACTAATACCCTGGGAATTTCCTCACCATATTTCCTCGTCCTCGTAGAATCCTTCCTGACCTGGAAACCTGCGGATAAGAAAAACAGACAGAGATAAATGATAGAGGGTAAAAAGTTTTATAACTGTGTTAAAAGAAAGACAAACAGTTACCCACAGAATCCGAGGTTCATTTTAAGAACCAAGAGACTCGGATGTAATTGTTTTATTAATAATTGTGGATATTTTCTGTTAAAGATATGGACCTTATTCACAACAACCACCATCTTTGCACGCGTTCAAGGGTTGATGGGATAAATGCGATGTTACGTGATTAATCAGTCCCGAAGTGCATGCGAAGATGGTGGATACAATGAAATAAGGTCTACTGATCTCCCAAACAATATCATTTCAGCAGGTGTACATACCCTGGTCCTTTCCTGTGAATTACTTTGAGGCGGAGCTTTATACCCTGGAGGAGACTTACTTTTCCTGTGGTCATACAAACAGAAAATAATATAAACAACTTGAAGATACTGCTGCCATCTATCTCTCAACATCTGAACAACTTTTTCTGAACCATTTGCCATCAGAATCAATTGAGCAGTGCTATCACATGGTACTATGTAGTTTTAATTTTTGAGTCTGTGGATGAAATCCTATGGTGTGACCATTCAAATGAAACCTCTTCCGTCAGTAGTAATTCACATGGTACCATTTCCTTAGTGTGTAATCAGGCACGTTGGATGAAATGCACTTCTTAGTTTTGAGTCTGTGGATGAAATCTAGTTGTGTTGCCATTCCAAAGTACTTTTGTATGTCACAATTAATTTTATTAGTATATACCTCAGAGCTTTGAACAAAGAAAGAGCTTTGCCTTGGGCAAAATTTATCATTGCAAATTTAGTATGGACTTACATGCTCAAAAAATCCTAATTCACGATAATTATGCACCGAAAAGGGAATGAGCCCAACTCTCGTAGAAATGATTAAGGTCAGGTGTACCTCAGAGGAAACATACCTATTTTTTGCCTGCTGAAGCCTCTTTTCCCTGACAGGGGAGGGGGTGTGGCTTCTTCTCAACAGAAAAGAATTATTGGGAACATCTGGGATCTCATCCACAGCCACTGAACTAAAAGGTTCAGAACTCTTTGGTTTATCATTTCCTGGACTGGAATTCAAATTGATTGCTAATATTAGTGTCAATATTTCACTAACAGGGAAGGGGACGTAAAAGCAACATTATTATGTAATATGGGACCTCAAATGTAGCCACAGATTCCTTTTCTTATCACTTACTTGGCCCTGTTTGTTCAAAGCTGGGTTAAGATAACCGTGAGTTAGTGCGAGGTATGTGTAAGTACTCTCAGGCAAGCCAGCAATGCAGCCAAATTTTTAGGTGGGCAAAAACGGCTTGTCTGCATTGCCATGGCTGCCATCTTTGATCACTGAGAAAGACAGGGCAGAGTAGAAATAGCAACCCTCGGGTAGGTGTGGGGTGAAAAAGGTAGTAAGAGGCGAGGGGGGGGGTATGAGAGAAAAAATAATACATGTATATTGTGATCTCTTCTTTCTCCCTAGCCTGCATAGCAAGAGTTTGCTCTTGTTCCTTTTTTGCTGCGGCCAAAACCAAAAATCCTGTTCCATGACATTCCTTCGTCTTTCTTTACTCTGAAACCACAAAAAAAGGCTTCCTATGACAGGCTACTTTCTCCCTAACCTCTTTGACCTCTTTGACCCCTTTGACTTGCCCTTACTCACTCAACATCTTTGAAATTCAACATGTTGGTTGCCATGGTTATGCTCTGCACTCGGCACAGTGGCTCTATCAGTGCTTTTTGCTACTCAACTAAATCTATCTACATGTACATGTTGTCATTTGAGTGTGATGAATGAATTAATGAATGCCGTACTTTTTGCAAACAATGTTAATTTTTGACATTATATGTATATGCATTCATGTTTTAATTAAGTCATTAATTATTTTACTCACAGTATTCAAAATTATCATATTTGCATTTTTTGTACCGGTGTGTATTTATTAAATGTTTGTGTATTGATGTATTTTTATTCCATGTACAGTGGTGTAGTTACAGCCCCTTACCCGTCTTTTATTTCTTTCTTTTTCTTCTTTGCTTTCTTCTTGTCCTTGCGTTTTACAGACTCATTCATCTTTTTTCTTCTTTTCTTTTTTATGCGTTTCTTTTTCTGCTGCTTATCAATTGATGACTGATCACTGTCTGATTCTGATCCAGAACTGGATGAAGAGTCAGTATCTGAGGAACTGCTGTCAGAATGTCGCTTAGATTTCTTTCTTTTCTTTTCGGCTTTCTTCTCTGCAGCTGAAAGTTAACAAATAACAGTAAGACATCACCCAAGAGCTAAAGTATGATGCCAGGGGTCAGCGGGCAGCACTGCTGCTAGAGCACAGTTCTGTACATAAATTTAGTCTATGGAGACATATCCTGTACCTTTAGCCTTTGCTTTTGGAATAAGTTCACCACAGTTAATAATCTTTACATCCACTAGGGGCCTACTCTTGTCATCAACTCTTTGAATCTCTATCTCTGACACTATTTCCTGACCTTGCAATACTTGGCCAAATATCACATGAATCCTACAAATAAAATAAATATACCACAATATAAGCAAGAGCAACATTGTTGAAGTGTGGGAAATCATTGATCTGTGACTTGCTTTTGAGTGGCACTGCAACAAACAAAAATGCATATGTATACAAGTCATGTACAATTTCATTACTTAACTTAGCATCTTTTTTATTTCACGAATTTGTTTTTGCCAATAAATATCCTCACGAAAAGAAAACATGCAAAATTTTAATTTAATACCCATAGAAAATTCAAATCATATAAAAACAATTAAGATTTAATAACAACAGCTGTTTGTACTGTAGAGCCTAGGTGTATCGACAACAAAATAATATTATTAACTAGTTTTACTGGTAATTTTTATTCTGTTGTGGAATAATGTTAATATGCATTTTGTTCGTTACAGTTTATCTTGATATCTTTTAAAAATTCAGATGTTTGAAAAATAATATCGCAATATTTGATGCCCTTTTTTTATTTGTGTATTGAAATTGAAACAATAAAACCATGTGAAACACTGTCTTGTCAGTATCAATAATGTCGTAATGCGAACAGAAATTTCCTTTCTGTCAGTAATAACAGCTGAATCAAGTTAAAAGAAAACTTACCCATCAAGATGTGGGGCAGGCTGAGTTGTTCTGTGAAAAGCAAAATAAACACACTATAAAAACTTAAAACATTAAAACTTTGTCTTTATTCACACTACAATATTGTTATGTATCACAGAGATGCCAGTTGGAAGACCTGAAATCTGGCCCAAGTTGTTCACTCCTTGGATCAGGTTCTATTTAGCAGATAAATTAATATCCAGTGGATAAACATTAATTAGGGAAACAACTGGATCAACGACTGGATAGAGATTAATATTATCAAGTTGATACATTGAAGAACATAAACCCTCTTTTAAACTTGAACCTGGGGCCTTGAGAAAAGGAAGGAATTGAGAATTAAAGGAGGGGAAAATTAGACAACAGCAGGAAATTAAAAAAGAACTGAACCATTTTTGCCAGCGTAATTAAGTTAACAGTGGCCAGTTTCTCAGAAGGTGGGTAACGCTATTCATCAGGTAAATTACTATCCAGAGGGCAAGGCAATTGGATTTCATGACACTCTAACCACTCCATAGTGATAATTAATAATATTTATACAGTGGATAGCACTACATGTATCCAATCTTTGAGTGATCAGGACCTGACTTATACTACACATCTACATGCATGATGCAGTTGAATTTTATACTTGGTTTCAAATTTATAGGGTGGTTTCTATCTCTTAAAAGATCAAATACTTACATAAAAAACTGAGAACCATTAGTGTTAGGACCTCTGTTAGCCATGGACAACAACATTGCCGTCTCGTGCTTAAGAGGGAATCCTTCATCTGTTATAGGGAAAACAAAAAAAATGAAAAACTTAATATGACAAACAAATCACTGCAGTTATCACAATTACATGTTTGTACTTCTCATAAGTTTCAGCCCCAGTTAACAAAAAACTTAATTATTTTCATAATTATATTAATTAGATAAGCAGTTAAAAATATACACTATTAGATCAGCTTTATAATATTAATAATAAATTAAGGGTTTCCTGAAAAAGGGCGTAATTTGCTTAGTATCAGTAAGCAAATTAAGCCCTTTTTACTGTTATAGTTAAATGAAGATCAATAAGAGTGTCATTAAATGCTGAGATCTGTAATGTTATTACATAATCCAATATTGCATAACATTGTTTCATTCTCCACATCATGAGCAAGATGAATTATTAGCTGACAGATTAATATAAACCAATCAAAAGCTGAGAACGTCTTGTGTAAAAGATAATAAATTGTAAGACACAGATTTGCATGAGGTGTAAGTTCAGTGGAAGATACAGGGCTGTCACTATGAGCTGGGGGCCGGGGATTTTACCTGGGTACTATGGGTGTAAGCCCTGGCTTCTCTTATAGGAAACAAAAAGAAAACAGAACCAAAAGAACTAATTCCTACACAGCTCAGTACAATTCCCCTTCTAGTAACTGCATTTACCCAGCAACTTGAAATTTTAGCCACAGCCCTGAGATAAGAGTCATTGCAGAACAGTAGAACCTTGATATAATGAAGTCCTCGATACAATGAACGATTTTCTTTTAAACCCAGTAATAGTAAAATAATGGAAAATAACACCAGTAAAATGTAGTTGTCAAGTTCAGCAAGCTCTAAGATGCATTTTATTCTAGTGTAGAACTTTACGGCCTTCTTGTCTTAAGCAGGCTACTACGAGCCACAGCATTGGCCAGTATTTTGAAACCACTATTCATGGCTAAGAGTGTGCATGTGTAATGCTGAGTGGTCTTGTAGTACAGCCTTTTCTACTGGCTATGCCAGCAGACATTCGTCTGGCTATAAAAGCCAAGAACAACTGTTCAGAGTTCACTTGGGTTCCATTGTTCAGCAAGGTTTAAGTGCTCAGTATACTAATCGTGTAAAATTTTTCCCTCCCTCCCTTTGGAGACGATCAAGGTATGGGCTTTGTTTTGTGCTATGCCATCAAATAAACTAGAGACACTCCTTGGAGGTGCAATTAAGTCTGTGGAGTGACTTCCCCCATGCTTGTTGGCTGCATTGCTGTTTAATAATATTGCCTGCAAACCGGTACGCTCGTAGTGCTAGGGAGATAAGTGAGGTTCTTTGGTCACGCCATCGCTGGAAGTCGCACAGGCTAACCTAGCGCAAGGCAGTGCTCCCCCATTTAAGGCCAACTTCTCATTATTTGTTTAATAATTAAATTACTTTGTGTTTAACATGCATTGTAAAGGATCAGAGACATTAACATATTTCGCCAGTCCCTTGGATCTTCATTATTGCACTTCTTCAATTTTTACAACTACAAATCTGATTCTAAGTGCACGTCCTGTTGTTGAGATTAATACTGTGAAGCTACAAACCATTAAATGTGCCACCATAAATTGACTCTCCTCCAGTCCCATTTCCTGTGATAGACAAAATAATAGAAAAATTATAATTTATTTTATCACGTCACAAATTTTAAATGCATGCTCTAATTGATCAAAGGGTTGCAAAGAATGATTTGTACAGCACATGACAAACAGTACCGCTCAAAAGTAAGTTACCAGTCATGTCTCGTTTCCTGCGCAATGAGAATCTTGTCGCAGACTATGTGATTATCATCACGCTACTAGAATCGCGTAGTGCAAGAATCATTGAAGCGGCAATTTTTGGCAAAAAATTATTGACACACATCCAGTGAGAAACCAAGGAAAAAGTTTGCTTAGTGTTACCTAGAAGACTGATGTAGTACATGTTTTACAGATCAAAAAAATATCTGATACGCAAATGAAAAGTAACAAGCACCTTGCCTCAGGTGTTAATAGTCAGTAGCTTTTAAAAACTCTGTGAAAAACTGCTGTTCTTGTTACAAAACCTCTCCCTCACAACTCTCACAAAAAGATCTTATCAATGTAAGTAAAGATATAGAACCTACCGTTTATACATCAAAAAAAGGTTTCATTGCAACAATCCGCAACTGCTTTTGCAAAAACTACAGTTAGGCACACTTACAAGCCACTTACACATTGTGATGAAAACTCTTGTGTCAAAATAACATCAGTCACAACAAATTCCTACGTAATAGTACAGCTATTAAAGGAGACTGTTTTCCAGCATCTTTGTTAATGACAATAGTTAAAGGGAACCTCCACTTCAACAAAAAGATAACTTTAAATCACAGGAAATAACTGTTACAGTCAAGTCAATCGAAAATATTTTTAAAGAAAGCGTTTGTATCCGAAAGAAATAACTTTTAGATTCGCCTATTTTTGTTTTCAAATTTTGCGGGCGTCGCCATCTTGAATAATTGTGACGTGTAATGGTTGTCCTATGGTTATTAAACAAAAGCTCTTTGTGTCAGAACAATAGAGCAACCGTAACACGTCACAATTATTCAAGATGGCGGCACCCGCGAAATTTGAAAGTGAAAATAAGCGATTTTAAAATTCACTTTTCCTGATATAAACACTTTTTTTAAGACAAATTTCGAACAAATTTGTTTATCAACATAATTTTATTCGATTAAAACTTATTCTGTAGTAAGAGTGGAGGTTCCCTTTAAGGCTCTAACTCTGAAAAGTCCATTTGAGCCATCTTGATATGTGTGGTTAAGCGGTTAACACCTCAAACTCTGGATCTGGAGGTCTGTGGTTTAAAGTCACCCACTGCATTGTTTCCTTAGACAAGGAACTTTACTCCACTCGGCCTCTCTTCACCCAGGTGTATAAATGGGCACAGGTGACATACTGCTGGAGGGTAACCCAGCGATTATGTCCAAGGTGAGGGGGAGGGGGGTAGCAATACTCCTAGGCATGCTTTATGCTGAGGAAACCAGGAAAAGCTCCGGCCATCTGAGCCTTTAGCTTAAGTGCGCCTTTTCATTTACCATCTTGATATAAAAATAAAAGTACCTTTAGTAAAGTCTCCTCCTTGAATCATAAAATCCTTGATAACTCGATGGAACCCTGATCCTTTATAGTGAAGAGCCTTCCCAGAAGTCCTGCTTAAACCTTTTTCTCCTAAAAAAACAGGTTCAAAGTTAATCCCAAAAATCTTGTCTAAAGTTTCCATGAAATGTCACATTTATCACTTAAAAAAATAGCCATTAATTTCCTTAAGAGTTCAGCAATTTCATAACACTATGTACTATTGCATCAGTTTTTCAGTAGTCTCCAGTCATTATGTCAATTCTGGCATTTTTTTAGGCCTCTTATTCAGTGTTCCAGTTAATTATTTCAAGAGGGGGGTCATGTAGACCATCAGAGGGGTCACCAAGACCACCTGCTAAATTTTTTCATTATATTAAACTTACAGTGTAATACTTAAACGTCATCTGTTGGGTCAGGAAGCCTTATTTGTCGCGTCATTGACACGAGACCCATCTCTTATCTGTAACACTGTTATTACTTTTAGTTGTATTTGTTTCCTGAAAACAGGACCCCTCTAGATTAGCATAGCTACCCAAGGCGGGGTATGTTACAATAGTGCTTCAATCTTAAAATACAAATAAAATGTATGTATGTGTGTATGTATGTATGCACTAGTAAAATAAAGAAAAAAATGAAGTGACCATGAATTTAATATTATGACTCCATCCCACTTACGAGTGAGTATATGGCCAACCACGCATCAACTGATCTCAACTCTAAAACACTATCATGATCATTTTTACTATTATTATTAATATTAATATAATAGTTGGTAGTGGCAGTGGTAGCACATGTATCTACATTAATACCTACTTCCCTACCTGTGCACAATGCTCTAAAGTTGTCAGATGTCTTAGGACAGATGTCAGCAAACAGTTCAAAAATAATCCTGCCAGCTACAAAGAATGCAAAATTGATTCTTAAATCAAGCAAAATTTAAGAGTTTTAGATTTGAAGTTCTTTCAAACCAGTCTTCCTTTCTACCCACCTACTCCTCTTTCTATCTTACAAGCAGACTGAGGTTGCTCATTGGAAACCTTATTGATTTAAATTAATTAGCCAAAATAATCCATAAAAAAGATTAGATTATCCCAGTGTTAACACATTAAGGCTCACATCATTAATCAAGAGAAGTAAACATTCATAACCAATACTGCACAGCCATATTGATTTAAGTTTAAAATTATAGAAATTGATTAAAATCAAAGAATCAAACTTCTGCTATATTAAACTTAATAGCGGAGCTCCCGCGCGCGCAAAGCGCGCGCGCAGCGGAGCACCATGGGTAAGAAAATTTGGTAAACTATCCATCCCAGAAAATTTGGTTATGACGTAGCGTACGCCCGTCCGTACACACACTTCATGTAAGCCGATGTCAAATGTCACAATAGATCTTGCACAGCTTGACTAGCCTCTTAGTTATGTAAGCCATCCGTATGAATACGATTAGATTGACAGCTGTCAAAATCAGACATCCGCTGACAATTATCACATGACCGTCTCGCGGGCTCAGATAAAAGACCAGTCGTTTTGCCCCTATATATAACCTGATATAATATGTCACACTTACCAATTCAACATAAAAACGAAACTACGCCGGGCAAGGCTGTCAGTTGGCTGACAGTCGTTTAAAGTTACATTGGCCGGCCAAATTAAGGTCAATTGACAGCTGTCAAAATGGGACATGTACAGACCGCTATCAGAAAACTAATAACGAGGGCTCAGGTTCGCTCAGGTACACGATCATTTTCCTCTACATGCCGGACGGAAATGTCCCACTCACACTCGTAGTCTGTTAATTCGAATATTCGCCCTTCTAATGAAGGTTAATTGACAGCTGTCAAACTAGAGTATACGCTGACCATTATCACCCGAGTGGATCGCGGGCTCATTTTTCTATCTATTGAGGTCACGTAGTGTTTAAAGTTTTGCGCTGAAATTTTATTTGATCACGGGCTTAATTCGAAGCCCCATAGCTTTATAGAAAATCTATCCATCCTAGAAAATTCGGCAATCACGTGACCGTACACTGACCACCCGACCTTTCGTCCGTCCGCACCACAGGCATACCAATGTTTAATCTCACACTTTCTAGCTAGTTTGGGAGCCTGCAACCTGATATTGTACATCCATGTTTTGATTAATTGACAGCTGTCAAAACAGTGTTTCTGCTGACCAGTATCGCCTGACCGTATCGTGGGCTCAGGTATCGACCCTCTGAGTTCGAGTAATATTTTGAAGGTATTCGCTGACAAGTTGCTACTTTTCAAATGATCGCAGGCTCAAGTTCAATTTTTTTAAAATGCATATGAAATAAGTCGTGTTTCATTAGCCGCACTTTTAAAATGTTGATTTCGAACTGATCTCGGACACGAAAATTCAACCGGCTTTTACATTTACATCAGGGAAGGCAATCGCTTTTGACTTTTCTCACTGTCACGCGTTGATCACGCTCTACGTCCAATTTTTATGTTCTGATTGGTCAAAATTTGACAGATGAGTTTATGCGCAAAATTTTTGCAGCGTCTGGAAACTTGCTTACTGATAGCTGGAGCTGAGAGAGTTTTGTGTCATCTTGTGATGTTTTAAACTGTCTTTTTCTACTTGGTGTACAAAATGAAATACAGCTGCTATCAAGATTGTTCTGTAACTCGTGGCTGGTTTGTTTATTGCGCTTTTTGTTGACAAATGCACCGCTTGTCAAAGTCATTGGAAATCCGATTTCGGATGGCATCGTTTTCAAAAATGAGCTAACTCACTTGCCCTTGCTTGAGGCGTAAGAAGGTTGAAAAGTCTCAGGCGATTCTGGAACACTTGATGAACTTCAGAAGCAGCATCTCGACTGGTAAGCCTGAGCCATTATTGTTTTTGATGTTTTTTTGTTTTTTCGGTTTCCTGAAGTCGAGCGTATGGTTTATGCGGCTTAAGTTAAAACACGAACAATGATCTAAACTACAATAGTATCAGGTTTAAAAAGCCTTTAAACATTTTTTGACCCTCAAATTTAAAGAAAAGGTTCCGAAGATTATTTAGTTATGATTTTGGCTGTAAACAGAAAGCTCTGAGCGATTTTCTTGCCTCGAGTTCATCTTGAAAGAGAGCGAACACTGGGAACCCGGCTTAAAACATAAATAAGCTTATGCTTGCCTGACTCATGATTTTCTGAGACACTTTACTATCAATACTTCTCTTCGTGAATGAAAATTATTGTCTCTGTACATGTTTCACCGAATTAAACTTATTTTATTGATTGTTAGTAGTCCCTCTCGCAATTTTCATCGCTGCACCGGTTGTTTCCAGTCGAACATAAGGCCGCGCGTAAATATCACTCGCTTTTAAAGATTACACATAACAAAATCATACACAGTTTAATGAATAAAGGGAAATAAAACTTAAACATAACAATTTCTCTATCATGTTGAAGCCTTAATGGTAACTCTATTAATCGCACGGCAAATTTGGTGCCTGTCAAAAGTGAGAACCCGTCCGGCTGGCCGAAAAGTGATTTTGGGAATTTTTTTTAATCGTTTTTATTAAAAGCCCATAATTATTACCCCGCATATCGCATAGGACCAGATTTTTCTAACAGAAAACGTTTTATAATTCAATGCTATAATTTGTTGTGCAAAGGAAGCGCGTGCTTTGATCGTCGTGGATATTGAATGAGTGCAAATTCTCTTGCAAAATTGTGAAAAACTGCAGAATTATAGGTTTAAATAGGGCAAATAAGAACAAATTCTGTCCGAGGTCTGTGTACTGTTTACCTGAGACTTGATGAGAAAAAGTATGTTTAAAAGGCTGGTTTACCCGCCACCAGTTTCGTCGCCAAGATTTACTAGTAAACTAAACTTGTCGAACACAAAAAATCCGGCCTGATTTTTATTTTGGCCTCTCTTTTAGACAGAGGAATGCAACGTGTAAATTGGCTGCCACCAAGGACTATCGTGGCGCATGTGTTTCTTAAAGTTATATTTCGGGGTTGTCCAATTATCCATAGTCTCTCTAACGGAGCAATGTTGGAGAGACTGGTGAATGCCACATTATGATGCTACAGCTAATGCAAATACAATGCACGAATAGGTATATTTGTCTTTCAGGCCTAATCTACTGTGATCGAACATGATTGCTATTTTTCGGTGTACAAATAACTTGATGTAAAATTTGTTTCTCTCTTGGACTGTCAATTTCTGATTTTTCTCTAAAATCACTCAGCCTTTGCCTCAAAATTCAAAAAAATGTGCCCTGATCTGTGGATTACAAGTTTATTGTTTGATTTAAATCATGAATTTATTAACGGGAGCTTCGCTTTTAGCCCTGGCTAAATCTATATATTATAAGCTTTAATAGGCTTATAATTATTTCCATATTATTGAGAGTTATAGTCTGAATTTCAGCCGCTTCTCTTCCCAAGTGACTTCATAAATTAAATTTTGAAAAACAGCAACCAATGCAAACATTTAATCCAAGGAATTTAACGTTTCGTACCTGGAGATCCATTTATTTGAACATCAAAGAAGCATCTTGGCCGATAGCCCTTCGCTTTGGGGACAGCCATCTTGAACACTTCCAGCATTTTCATGTACGCTTACACGAAAAAAATTATTACCCGATTGGAAACATGGGATTTCTACTTGTTACAGGATCTGCTGACCAGTTGATGTGCAGATGCAAAAACAAAATGGTGGATCTGCGGTCACGAGAAGTTTACAAATGCTGCACTTATTAGATCCTGGTTAAACTACCCCGATTACACTTGCTACTCGTTTCATTCACTCTTAGAGAATAAGATGGCTCACGTAACAGTTGATTGGAATCCACTTGGAAAAGTATTTTATAGGTAAGTGGTTCTTTTCAGATCTGTCTGTCTCCAAGTTCTGGCTCGGCTCAAAATTATAAAATGCTACCTATTATTGTTTTATTATTCATTCAAAATATTTCCTCAAAGCTGAAGACACCCTTACCTTTATGTAAAATTCCAGTAGTCAAACATCTGCCTGTTTTTTGCCAGTCCCAGATTATGAGGGGATATAATATTCTTGCTGATATTCTTCAAATGGTAGTTTTCAGTGTCTTTTTGCAATTGTGTTATTTCAAAGTTTTTGAGGGAGAAGTTCAGGAAGTTTAATGAGGTTAAATATAGTTACTTAACTTAGTTAACGATGAGGAGCTCCAGTAGCTTCTCAGTAGTTGGCTTGGCATTAGCGTCGCAATGGCGTGGCGTGTCGTTGACGTTTGTTAGGGTTTTATATTGGTACGCTTTGGCGAGCTGGAAGTTATCCTATGCTCTTTTGTTTTCTCCGGGGTTCATGTTACTGTACTAGGCCTGTTGCAGGATAATTTCCAGTGCCCCCTGTGTCAGTGGTTTCCATTGCGATTTATGCGTCTGCATTTGCCATGATGTGCTCGTAGTTTTAAAGTGCATGGTGTTCAGGGCGTTTTGGTCAGTGTTGCTCAGTTTTAGTGTTTTTTCCCCTTCCTCCTTACCCCTTATTGTTATTTATTAGTATTATTGTGGTCCTTATTTCTCCACTGAACTCTCAGTTCAGTGTGATGGGTGCTTGGGATGGGGCTGGCTGTGGCTGACGGGGCTCGTGGCTGGGTTGCAGGTAAGGCAGGCTTTTAGGGTGTTCTTGCTTCAGGCATTAATCTACCCATAACATGTGAAATCTTCTCCCATTTACTCTTGGTCTTCAGCACCAAAACAGCCAAACCATCACTCTGCTTCTTTGTTTGATTTCTGTGCATCCTTTTCCACTTTGGAGGTGTGTCTGACAGAATGGTTAACACCTTGAACTCCAGATCTGGAGGACCAGGGTTCAATCCTTTTTGAATGGTTTCAATCCGTTTCGAATGGTTTCCTTTGACAAGGACCTTTACACCACTTTGCCTCTCTTCACCCAGGTGTATTTAACAATATTATTCCTCGAGCCCGAATAGGCTATGAGTCAATAGCCCATGAGGCCAAAGGCCGAATGGGCTATTGACTCAGAGGCCATGAGGGCAAGAGGAATAATTGTTTTAGTAAAATCCGTCTAGTTGGTCAAAACTATCAAGACAAAATAACTTTAGCTAGCATAATGTGATTCAGTCGCCATCGTTTTGGTTTTCAAAGCCAGCGCTTTCCGCTACTAGTGGGCTATAACATAAAGCCTAGTAGAAGCTCAACCAATCAGAATGCAGCATTGATCATAGACCACTAGTTGGATTTTACTAAAAATGGATACCCGCAAAATACTGCTAGGGGGTAACCCTCCGATGGACTAGCATCCCATCTAGGGGGGAACAGGGAATGGCAAGACTCCTATAGTCATCCTTCATGGTAAGGAAGCCGAGATAAGCTCCAGCCTTTTTGGGCCTTTGGCTTGCGTGCACCTGTAATCTTTTTTTTACCTTTTCCAGTCTGAGACTTTACTTTTGACATCAGCCTTTAAATCAAAGCAAACATCTTTCGATTTTGGCAAATAACCAGCAGGCTCAGGAAAGAAATACCAGGGCAGCCATGGAATTTAAGCCAATCAGTCAGGGATGGAGAAATATTTTAAATGTACACACTGTATCTATAATTGAATTACAGCAGAAGTTTTCTTCGCAAAATGTGTTTGTCTTGAACAGGAAAGTAGAGCTGTACAGTATGGAGTGGCAAGATGCTGTGGATCTATCCCGGTTTATTGTGAGTGCAGCACCTTTTGGTGGTCCAATAGGTAAGTACATCAGACTTATTCTAAGTGTCGTTTAACATGTACAGGGAGTACAAGTTTCATTTCCCTCATTATTGTAGGGTAAATAGGACTCACCATGGTAAACGTTTAAGAGCCAGAATCAAAGAAATGCTCTTAACAGCACTGTAAGTTCCGGCATTAATTTGTAAGTTACAGTACCGTTCAAAAGTAAGTTGACAGTCCATTGCGAGTCTCGATACTCGACTCAATTAACGATTCTCGATTCCTGCGCGAATTGAGAATCGAGAATCGAAAACAAGCTATCGAGAATCGAGTCGAGAATCGAGTCTCACAGGACAGAAAACAAAAGATTCACCCATGACTGATTTCTGTAATTTTACAATTTTGCGGTATGGTTACATTCCCACAAGCGACTGTATGCGTGAAACAAGACCAATTCAAATTATAAAGCGAATGTTTCTTCAAGGGCATCTGTATCAAGCTTCATTTCCTCAACTAAAGTTTCAAATACCTGCTCCAAATGCAAACAAACAGCACGTTTATTTTGTAACGTCAAACGATTCTGGGCTTAATCGGCCGCTTGGCTTGATAAAGATCAGCTGTAACATACACGTCCGTCCGTAACATGACTAATCTTTTGCTCTGAAATTGTCTTCATGATCCTTGAAAACTTTCGAGAAACAATGGTTTTGATTCTACTTTTAATTTAGCGCTTTCTTAGTTTGAGGTAATCGCTCGTAAAATTGGGCCTGCTTTTTTCCATGATGGAACAGGATACGAGTGAACTTTTTCGTTGCCTAGCAGGTGACTGCAGCTACCGTGATGAAAAATTGCGCAAGTGGTTTGTATTATACGCTACTAAAAATTGTTTTCAAAGCTCTTGGAGGTTTCTGAAGTTTTCTGGCATGTATATTCAAATCAAAACTTTCATGTACGCAATCACATCCCATAAAAAGCAAAGGGCAAAATATCAAACTGAGATGCTTTCACGTGCACGTATCACAAAAACAGCAATTCTGGTCAAGAGGTCAAGTTACAAGCAGAATTAATTACAAGTAAAGTTTCCAGCAAAAAAACACCCTAACTTTGGACACCGATGAGCAGACATTCAACCGCGATAATGCTGATGGGCATTCACAAACAGGCAATCGAAAAAAAATTGGTAAGTAGAATTCGAAAGACAAGCTGAAGAACAAAAGCAACAAAACTTTGTTTACATACCATCGCGTATTAAACATTTATTTACACAAGCTTCCTTTTATTTTGGATTTTAAAAACAAAAGGTCATGGATTGCTTTTCAAGTTTAACTAGTGAACTGGCAACTTTTGCTATTTGAATGATGCAAAATGCCGTTCGAACAATTTAAAGGTTTCAACACAAAGTAGCACACGAGCCGTGCGAACGAATGCAAATTTCCTGAAGAGTTCTTCCCGAGACAGCTGTCAACTGCTATTTGCATAGTTCAGGAATTTCTCACAAGAATCAAACGCTGAGTAGAGTTTGTTATTTTATAGAGTACAAAGATTTTTCTGACGTGAGAGAAGTTAGAAGATTACTCAAAACGTGAACAAAGGTTGTTACTTGTAGACTCTCACGGCAGTCGAGTATCAAGAGTAGAGAGCGAGTTACTCGAAACTAAAGAAAGGCCATTCCAGTTTGATGGGTCTTGAGAATCAAGTCTCGATTCTCAACTCGAATCTCTATTCTCAATTCTCGCGAGGCTCAAGAATCAAGTGTCAACTTACTTTTGAACGATACTGTATGTCTATATCAGCAAGGGTCCATTATACTGTACCAGAATTTTGTTTCAGTCAACTGTCTGTACATGTCAAGGGATTTGGCTGAAAAAAGTTTAAAGGAAGAAAACAACTCTGAAGAACATCTTGCTTCTTATTATTTTAGAACAGCTAGTGCATAAAACATGCAATTGATAAAAGCAGTCCAGCTGTGTTGTATCTAGATGCTTAACTGTCAGTAATAGTTAAAAAAATATGTAATTGAAGGGCTCCATGCTAAATTGCCTAATGCCCCTGTGGTGTATTTTTGGAATTATTGGGATTTAAGCACCGCGGTAGGTTTAATCGCTAATGCACACCACTGGTAACTCATGTACTCTTCTACATACATGGAGGATCATGTAGCAGCTGCTTAGAATAGAAGACACCAATGGTGCCTAACCCGACCCCAAGCAATACTGAAACAATTGAAAGAATGACGTCATTGTTTTCTGCAACCAATAAGAAGAGACCTTACGAGCAGCTCCTGCACAACTGTACATGGGGGTGAGGACGGTACACCTAAATATTTACATGTCCTGCAGCCCCCCACATTGAGATTTCCTTTTTGGAGGAATGGTTTGTATTTGTTGTATTTAAAATTTTCAGCTCTGATAAGAGATGACAAGCATTTTGCTCGAGTCCAAGGATCAGCTATTAATAAACCCATCATTCACATTTTTTCCTCTGCTGGAAAAGAACTTGCCACAGTTAAGGTATGTGTCTTTTTTTAAGGTCTACTGCTGCTTGTTGTTTAACCTGGGAACACAGACAAAGAGGAGTGTCGATCAGGCCGAGCAGGCTACTTGTTGTTTAATATTGACAAATTTTGTGAATATTGTTCTTGGCTAGAAGACTAACTGTCAACTTTTTTTGTTATTGCTTTGGAAAAGGGCAGGAACTTGTATTATCATAATTATGGTTGGTTCTGTGAGCAGGAAAGATGAAGTAATATTCTGACTGGTTACTGAAGCAGGCAGAATGGATCTATCTTAGTCCATCACTAGTCTGCTTCACAGCCGTTTTTAGTGTTGTCACACAATGCTCCTACCCACCTCCCTTGTGGGGAGGAGCGTTGCGTGACAACGCTAAAAACAGCACTGAAGAAGACTAGTCCATCAATTCATGGGAACAAGAACAAAAGCAGAAATGTTCTGCTTCTGTAGGCTATTGATCAAGTGTTCTTTTTTATTCTTAGTGGGATGGAGGCCCCATAGTTCAGATGGGATGGTCCATCACAGAGGACCTACTTTGCGTAGCTGATGATGGTACCGTAATGGTGTATGACATTCATGGCACAATCAAGAAAACCTTGTCAATGGGACAGGTAAGTGTTAAATCTTTTTGTGTCATGAAAAGGCTGAAAAAGAAGACATGATGCATGTATGTTTGTAAAGCACCACAGCTTGACAACTTCTAGTCAACTTGAAGCTCATCTTAGCCCATTGATGCCATATCTTATGTCAGTAAATTCTTTAACCACCCCAAGTAAATAAATTTTCTGACAAATTAAATAATCATTAATTTTTCCATAACTATGAGCAAAATGAATGTAATTTATAATATATTATCATCAAAAACATAAGTCATAGACTGTTTGCTACTTTATTAAAAGGGTTGTACAAAAATAGAGTATACTCATACATATACTTTTTGTAGCAAAGGTATAGCCATTGAATAATATTACCCATATGTCGTGTATGTTTCAGGTCAAAATTTCAATTCAGGTTAAAAGCTTTTAGCCTTGGTTGATTCTCTATCTCCTTTGTCCCCTAGTCCTAATTTATTCGTGAATTAACTCTATGAGACAAAGGAAATCAAGAATCAACATGGATATGATTTTAACCCATAACAGACATTGTATTTATGTCGTTTTTGCATGTGGCCTTATCAAATGCACAGCAACTTCATAGATCTGGTGCTTTTAAGTTGGGTGCAGGAGACGAAACTTGTAATTTTTATCTGTATTATTTTGTAGGATGCCAAGGAATCCAAAGTTATTGACTGCAAAACCTATAATTTTGCTGGAAGGACTGGCATAGCTATCCTGACTAGTAATTACCACTTTTATGTTGCAAACAACGTGGAAGAGGTCAGGAGTCGACGGTATTATGACCCACCCGGTAAAAAAAATAATCATAAAGTTCAGTGTTTCAGAGAGATTAATAATGTTTTATTTTGAAGTTACATGTTCATCTCACGTGCTTTTGTGATCCATAGAACTCAATATCTGCTTGTGCCTCACTTTCCTTTTGTGATAACTTTGAATTTGACGAGAGTTAAAGTGTTGTTCAACAGGCAATAAAGAAATCTTGTCACGCATTATTCCTTGTAGCATTTGACTGACTTCAAGTGGGCTTGAATTCTAACTTTTTTTTTGCGGCGTGAATATTTTTCAGGCTTTCTTCTCTTAAATATTTACAATGATCTGTCTTAGTTAAATGTGTATTTTGCCACATTTTTCACAAGGAAAACAATAACTGCTCTCGATCCCAACTCGTTAAAATTCTGTCACCTAACTACCTGAGGGCTGTCCCTATCTGAGAAAACTAGAAAGTCAAATCGTTTGCAGATGTCTTTAGAAAGGCACCACTTTCTGCTTAGCATTAAAAGACCCCTGCCTAAGTGTTGATCCGGCCGGTGTGTTGAACCAGCGACCTCTCGCTCAGCAGACCGGCGCTTATCCAGCTGAGCTAACCGGACGGCAAAAAATGACCAGTTATGAATCTTAAGAAACATAGGGCCAGTTATTTAAACGTAGTTTAGCCAGTGTTTAACAAAACCGCGTTCTGAGCCATTTTTCAATTTGCCCAACGGTTTTATCTAAACACCGTTTATTGTGAAGTGTTTTGTGAAAGCATTTAGAGTAGATTAGAAAAGCATTTAACGCACTAAGGAAGAGATCTGGAAGTCAGAAGATTCGTTAAACCCCGGCTTAAATTAAACTTCGTTTAAATAACCGACCCATAATTTTTTTTAACCAGGTTTGGATGCTCCACCCAGCAGCTGGGTCATTATGCCGCATGACAGAGGTTCATCGTTGCTAGTGGCAATTGATAATCTGTTATACCTTACAGAAAAGGGACAGTGTAATAGACTGGTGAGCTGTAGTATACAGTAGAACTGCTATCGTGATACATCCTTTTATAATCCAGTCCTTTCAAGATATCTCCAAGCTCGAGATATGCTTTTTTGTAAAGTTCCCATCTTTTTACAACATCTGCCTTTTCGTCGGCAGTTTCAGGATTTGAAGAAACGTGTATCTAGCAGATATTCGCACACCGATTGCAACTCAGCAACGGTGGCGAAAACGTCTCTTAAAAACAGAATTCGCGTTGTTTGAAACTTCATGGCGATGAATCCAACTCGCATAATTTGTCAAATGCAGGCGATTCCTGGACTTCTCTAGAAGGTGAATTTTTAGGGCCTGTTTACATGGAGATGGGGGACCCCAGATAGGTGAGGTAACATGCGGTGGGTCACCCTGCCTATCATGTAAACGTGTTCAAATTAAAATGAGAGATTATAATTATAGACAGAAGGGTTACCCCCACCTAAGCGAAAAAGAGAAAAATTGATCATCGTGTTCACGTTTTCCATAAAACGTGAAATTAGGAAATTTCCCGTCTCGGGAAAATTTGCCAGAAGCGTGATGCACGTGCAGAGTTATTGTTTAAAGAATTTTCGACCGGACACATCGTTTACCCACGACCGTTCAATATTTTTCGCTGTTCACACGGAACTTTGAACGGCTATGCGTCTGAATTTTCGTACGGTTAAGGTGATGTTATAGGAGACGACGCACCGCAACACAGCGTTGCAATGTTAGAACAACGTTGCAACCATTTGAAACAATATCGCAACAATGTTGCAACGCCGTGTTGCGGCTTGCGCGAAAAATCGTTGTTGCGAATTCGAGTGAAAGTTCGAATTTTCAGGCGTTCGAAAATTCGTCAGGTTGCCTTTTTGACTTTCTCTTTGCTGTCGCTGTCTCGACATCGTAAATTTCCTCTTGAGTGCCAAGTGTAAGACAGGTTGCTACTTTTTACCAATCCTGTATCAGGCACAGGGCGTAGCAAAGCAGTGGGTGCGGGGAGAAGGAAGCAACCGAGGGGAAAAATAGAGAGGTGTCTTGAGGTGTCGCAATGAGAATATTGTACATCCCTGGCTTTATCAGTGTCACAACTTTAAATATGAAATAGCGAAGTCTCTATTGTTTATAATGTTGACAAATTTTTCCCCGAAGTCACACTAGTGAGTATGCTCGCCGGCTACTGTTGTTGTTGAATAGTTTTGATATTATGCAATTTTCAGACTGTTTCATTCAGCGCTGGGGCCCCGGTCACTTCCATAATAGAAATGGCCATATCTTACAATTATGAATACCTAGCAATGTTTACAGACACTGGTTTGTTATGGATAGGATCAGCAGATTTACAGGTGGGTATAACACTGTCACATTTGTTCAGCCCGCAATTTCAGGTATCAGAGGACGAGTTCCAGTAGCTAGCACCGAGTTGACTCGGATTCTTAGAAAATGAGAACGAATGGCGGTCTAATTCAACTGGCAGTACTAACTTTGATTCTATACCCAGGTTTGAAGAAGGCGTGTAAAAAGGCTTTTGTTTATACTACTGGGATTTGAGGTATCTTTTCTTGTGACAAATAAAGACCCGTATCTGCCTTAGTTCTACATGGTGGGATATCATCATTAATTTAGTTTAGCCACTTCTTCCTCGGAAACCTTGCAAACACAATTAATATTTTTCATGTGATCGCAAAGTTGATTTTTATTGTGTTCATTTAACTTGCCGACATCTCCGCAAAGCGAGGAAGCTTAGCAACCCGGGCCGCTAGGCCAGGCCCTGAAGAGCTCAACTTACGTACGCCTGTATTTCGCAGTTCTTTGAATTTTGCAATTATTGTTGTATTTCTGTCTTCTTTAGAAAGTCTACTGTGAGTTCAACACGTCTTGTCCATCAAGACCCAAGCAACTAACCTGGTAAGGAGGGAGCAATTGTTGTTTCTAGAATGAAGGCTCTCGTCTTTTATGGCGAATTCTCGCCCGGTTGGCCGGGTCATTCTTTTGAATTCAAACTAAGAGCCATCGGTGTTTTTCTTTCTTCCGCCACCCATCAAGGGACGTGTCGCCGACACGTGTTGCTGCAACTAATCGCCTGACCTGTACACAGGGAGTAATCTGTCGCCGACACGTGTTGCAGCAACTAGTCGCCTGACATGTACACAGGGAGTGATCTATCGCCGCAACGTGTTGCTGCAACTTGTCGCCTGACCTATACACAGGGAGTAATCTGTCGCCGCAACGTGTTGCTGCAACTTGTCTCCTTGTGTGTTCCGATCTTTACTTATTTCAACTTACCTTACAGGTGTGCAATGGGCGCTGTCATATGTTACTACAATGGACACTATTAGATATCCTTTGATTACCAAGATCATTCTTTATATTCGACTAGCTTTCCAACTATTTGCGGGAAAAGCTATCTAACTGCTAGAGCATGCTAGAATTAAAAATTGTTCTTCTTGTCGTTGTAAATGTTGGCTTGGCCAAGTTGGTAATTGTGCTGTCATGCTGCAATTATATATTGATCGTGTTACTAAAAACACCCTTGATTTGAACTGACAATTGTTACTACTGTAGATATGAGTAGTTCTGTTTTTTTAATTGAGCACGCTATTGCCATCTATTTAACAATTATAGCACGAGTGCGCGTTGGATATGAGTGGAATAATTGTTTATTAAAAACGCCCACAAAATATCGGTAATTCTTCCCGACTTTTTTTGTAAGAACAACCGATCAGTCTGAACCGATTTTCAAATTTTGGTATGTGGCTCATATACCATGATGGCTAAGCCAATCAGAGCTCTTTAACTGCATTATCCAATGGTTCAGTTTTTATAAATATGCATATGCTACAGATAGCACACTTTCTTAACATATTTCACATATCAGATGGACAGTGCTGTTCATTTAGTTCAAGAGTTAGATGGCGTAAGAATCATTGGTAATGAGACTCATGAACTGCTTCAGCGAGTTCCAGGTTGGTAAATATGATTACGTTGTTTGCGGGTGGTTTCTCCTCCTTGCGAAACCTCCCAAGCTATGAGGAGCAAGGTGAAACGGCTGTATTAGCAGACTACAAGTGAAAGGTTTCAAAATGCTGGCAGATATTCTCTCTTGTTCTCGATTCATAAAGCTATCGAAATATAGCCAAAAATAACAATCCCTGTTGGTGGCCGGGATGTCCTTGAGATTTATTTCTTCTCCACAGACATTTGATGCTTTTCCAAATTACCTTCTATTAAAACGTGTCTTTACCTGTAGGTGCTTAAAGAGAAATAAACTCTCGAGACTGTTGACTCAAACCTTTAGCTCAGTGTGGTCTTGCTGTGGCTCATATATGATTTTTCAACTTACTCCCCGGAAGCAGGTGGGACTGACTCTACATTCAATATTCCCCTCTCCAAAGAAAATGGGTACCCTGTTGTCACGAACAAGCAAAAAGCCCTAAACTTTATTCCAGTCGACTTGTTCAATCGGTTTGCGGTTAAGTCGCCCAAAATCAGAGTCATGTAGCTCGAAATAAACAGCGATATTTGCGTTTTTGTTTAACTTCACATTTGCATAGGGTATCGGACACAGTTGAGTCGACATTTTTCGACTAAATTCCTTCCGATATACTTCAGATGTTACTTTTGTTCAAGTTTATACACTCGATAAAATTTTCGGCGACATGACTTAGGATTTCAGGCGACATGACTTCGGGCGAGATGACTTTCTAGCGACTTGACCGGTTACCGTTCAACCAGAACCACTTTTTATCACGAATGTGAATAATTATGTCCGATACTAGAGCAACTATTTCTATTCATCTTTCAGCTACTGTGGAACAAGTGTTTAAAATCGGTTCAATGGAACCAGGTGCTATGCTGTTTGATGCATCAAAGGAATTTGAGGTAAGCAATGCTTCACTCTCTCTGGGAAAAAGTTGTCTCGGGTGAAAGGCTCAGCCGCCTACCCAAGCCAATGGCGGATCTAGGGGAGGGGACAAGGGGGCTCGCCCCACCCCCTTTATTGTTAGACCGCCACTGCGAGCCACCCTGGGCGAGCCTGTTGTTGGGTGAACTGTTTTCCTTGGTAAGGTCACCATTCTAGCTGAGCCAACTTTTCTCCATATGATAAAAAATAATCAACTTTATTTATATAGCGCTATTTCAGTCCAAAACCTCAATAGCACTTTACAGAATTCATAAGGAATAACAATAATGAATGAAGAAAACCATAGCATGATAATAAAAAGAATACCTGACGAACAACTTTAAAGTTTCAACTTGAAGATTCTAAACTACACTAAAAACTAAATCCCTAAAAATTAAGCTGTCGTTATGATTCTTTCGTGTATATTCCTTGAAACAGAAAAAGAGCGCCCGAACAGAAGAGTACATTCGGATGATCAAAGAACGTCTTCCTGAGGCTGTCCAGCAATGTATCCACGTCGCTGCTGGGGAACATGAGCCTGCAATACAAAGAGGACTGCTGAGGGTGAGTATAGTTTCGGAGGTAGTCATGGTAACCACATGATCCTTATGTTTAGCTGCTACGTTTCGCTTCTCACAGCAACCCACCCCCAGGGGGTGGGGGAGTTGTTGACAAGTTTAAGGTTTCTTACACAGTGATTGGTGCTCTGTAAACTGCCAGATAAATTTAGCATTGAAAAAAAAAACATTATCTGTCTTCAGTTTCAAAATCACCACCTCCTACTGAAAAAGTTTTAGTTAATCTGCTGAAGTTCCTTCAAATTCGCTTGGGCATAAATCGTTGAACGTGATGCCGTGAAAAGAAAATCTGTACTCAGTATATCTGGCTAATTTGAATTGAAAGCGAAAGAGCGGAAATAGTTCGTCCAGTATGTTTCTATTTGAGGAGTGTAGTAAGAGACATAAAGGACTTTATTAATGCTTTCGACGAACGCGTCATTCAGTGATTTTTCAGTTATGCAGAATGAATTGAAAGTATAGCAAATCTCAGCGAGTGGTCAACATTCGCAGATAACACTGCTCTGTTACCATCTACCAAGCGAAGTTTGCAACGTCGCTTGGTCAGAGATTTTAGGCGGGAAATAGCTCTCGTGTAACATGTCATGTGCCCTCGTAGTAACCAATAAGAGCGCTGCGGCGGTCGTTGTTGGGGAAAATTTAACCTTTAGTATAACCGTTTGTTTTACTAATCTTCGCTGTAATCTCTTTGCTAGGCTGCTTCCTTTGGTAAGAGTTTTCTAACTGATATGCCGCCACACGCGTTTGTTTCGATGTGCCGGAATCTTAGAGTGTTAAACGCCGTGCGGGACTACATGGTTGGAATTCCACTTACATATGGACAGTATCCTTTATCTTAATTCAAGAGTGAACCAAATTTTCAGTTGTTGCAAGAGCGTCGTCTCACAGGTTGCATTTTGCCCAATTGCAGCGTGTGTTGCAGCAAGTCTACACTAATCTATGCTAGCCTCCGTAGCAACACGAAAATTTTTTTTATTTTTCGGGTTAATTTGCAATTGCTTAAATTGTAATTTCCGCTGCGACGATCATATCTTTATTTAGACTTGCATTTCCGCAGTTCACATCATCTTCAACCAAGTTATCATTGCTCTGATCCCAACTTTTTCGACGAACTTGCGCGGAAACCTTTTCTACGCAGGCTAACACTATGACAGATAGCTCTTGCGTCGGCACGGAAACCATACCGTGTTTCTGTCCCCACAAGAGAACGCTCATTCCGGTGCGATTTATGTAACGGAGCAAAGCTGCGGGGTTCAAATCTTACATTTTTTTACAGGGAACGAACGAGATATGTTCCTTTTTCTCTTTTTTGAAACGGATATGTTAAAAGTACGTTAACACAGTTTTCAATTTTGTGGCTCTTATCAAGTTCTTAAAGTGGGCTCCATTTTGCTTCTTTGTCCTCTGAGAGTACTCTTTGATTATTTTTCAAAAATTATCCAATTTTGATGCCTTGACGATCGTCTTAGACTGGAAAAGCTAACAATGAAAACCCTTATCGATAGGTGAGTTTTGTTTTTGTCACCCTGTTTGTTGTCTTTTTAAAAAAGGTAAAAGGTGCAATGCTTATGCATTTTTTTTTAGGGGGAGGTTGCGGTAAACAAGATGTATTGCTACGTAGCTGGAAATTTTTTCATAACAGTGCGCGCTGTGATTGGTTTCTTCGAGGTCACATGACATCTAACAATGAAACTGTTTCCCGCCAAAATCTGTGAGCGGACAACATGCAAAATGTATGACGTCATAGGGGAACAGTGCATTGTTACCCACGAATGTTGACCGACGACTACTGTTACAGCGAGATTTAATGAATTTCCAGCTATATAGCCTCGGGAAACATTGAGATTCTCAGAAAACAAATTTAACTGTTTCCCTCGAGACCAGTCATTAAGTGTTTAAGTGTTTATTGCAATGTAAACCGTTTAATAAGTTCCGAGTTTCAGGTGAGAATCAAATTTACGACCTCCGAGTTCGAGATCGGACGTTCTATCCACTGAGCTGCTGGGGGCTCTATAGTGTGCAGGGTTGAAATTTTTATTGATTATGCACCAGACCTGCTATAGTACATAGAACGAAATACTACTTTTAAGAAAAAAATAACACAATGAATATGATGTATGTCCGATAATTTTTCTCGTTTGCCCGACTAAAATGGTGACGTGGTTAGGCATAAATCATTTCTAAAATATCAAAATTATTTGCATTCCTACTAAATATAAAACAAGCTGAAGCAAAGTTGTTGTTTATTTACTTGCCTACTTTCCGTGTCTAAACCGTGTTTACTAAATTGATTTTCCTGCCGTCAGATCTGGAGCGGGAATTCTTTGCCTTAAGTTCATTTTACTACCGTTTATTTTCTGCTCCTGTAGGCTTGTTTTGAGGCGTCACTCTGTCTGGCCATAAGAATCTGTGATTACCTGAAGATTCTTAATGGGGAGGGTGCCAGTCGCATCCTTGGACATTGGGCTTGTTATAAAGTGAGTATGATCAGCGGATACCGGTTGGCTGTTACCTATATGTTAGCAGGGGTCTTCCTGGAATCAGCTTATGGCTGGTAATTTGATAAAATTGGTAATGGTAAATTATGGTTGTGGCAGTAGACACAACTGGAGTTGGGCGTCCGGTGGTTGTTTCATGTGCTGAATTTGGCACATTGCTCTTCGCGTTTGTGTATTTATCAAAGATCACAAAATCAACCTATGAAAAGATCTAGATCAATTAGACTGGATTGTACGCGGTGAAGACAGCGTGGCCAGGCGCCCATCGCGTTGTTTTCGCAATCCGCCGGTCCCGGATTGGAGTCCCACTCTAGCCACTTGCTGAATTTATTCGCGGTATTTCCAAGTTCAGATACCCGGTCATGCTAGTAAATAGCCAACTGGTTGCCTCCTGCCAGTTGGGTTTTTCAATCCTGTTGTGTTCTATTTCCTCAATAAATAAACAGTTGGACTTTCACATGGCTGGGATGATCACATTGAAATTAACTTCTCCGCCCTAGTAGAATACAATAGTGTCCGTAAATAGTTTTTCTTGCGTTGAATATATTGACATCTCTTTCGATCCTTTACCTCTTCAAAACTTGCTTTTCTTGTTTAAACAGGTTCAGCAAGCCAATGTTGATGACGAAGAGATTGCTCTAACCTGAGATCAGGTGTCTTTTTTTTTTTTTTTTTTTTTTTTTTTTTTTGCTTCTTTGGCTCGAGAGGGAAAAAAAAATAACGCCTGATACATTTATTTAACAAGCAGTCAACCGCCCCCTAATTTACATAATCTAACGTTTGCTTGACCTGTCATGTTTTTAGCCAATAAGCGTTTACCAAACGGGAATCAAATTTTGGCGCGAATAATGTCTCTTTTGAAATCAGTTTTAGGGAAAAAAAATTTTTAAGTACGTCCGTGTTCAGATGGCGCTTCGTAAAAAAAAAAAAAAAAAAAAAATTAATGTGTTGTTTTTGTGATGAAATATACTGCTAGCTGGAGCTGTCGTACCTTTATGAATAGCTACAAATAATAAAGAATTTACTGGTTAAAGCTCGTTGACTTCGTTCTGTACCGAAAGCAGTGGAAAAAAAATTAGGCTGAAGCACCATATTTCACGAACTGAAAGGTGTTGTGAAAGCGAAGATCGCTCAGAATAATTCGCAGCATGATTTCTGAAGGAGGAAATACAGTCAAACCAGGTCAAGATTCCATTCATGAATTGATTATTTGAAAAGTGAACCCGTTTGTCGCTTCTGTAACTTGTAGCCGGTATCAAATTGCATTCAAATGATCGGTGAAGTTTTGACTGCAACTGTTTTGGTATACGATGAGATGGTAAATATTTCAATGGATGAAACTTCTATTTAGGCATTCTTCAAATTCAAGAAAAGTGAGCGGGCAGAAATTTCATAACGAACTCGCGTGTGTATTCACTGCTTATTACGCAAGCAAAAATGCAGACTGAAATCAACAACAACTAACGGATGGCGTCATTTTGGCCAATCGGAACAGCGCAAATCATCCGCATTGTTTCCTATCCAATCAGAAAGAAGTCCAGATTCTGGCATTTTTACATGTGATCCGACAGAGAAATGTATCATGCCCTCTTCCCGTGAGAGACATAAAGGGATAATAGGGAGAGGGCATGATCTCAGGCTAAGATTGCTCGTGCCATCAACTCCAAGCTCGGAGAGACTCCTGGGATATCTTACTCAGAAATAGCTTCAAAGGCAGTGGACTGTGGACGAACTCACCTGGCCATCAAGGTTAGTTGAGAGCATTCACATGTGAACAGTTATATTATAGATTACGTTCCAAGCACAATTTGAGGCATAAATGCACTGAGGCTTGAAATAACGTGGGTTGGTATAGAATGGGATTTTTTTACCTGCGAGATTGCTTTTACTGTAGGTTTTTTCAGTATCCGGAGTATGAGGACCGCGCTTTGTAATTAGTTCGGCGGTCGGCTTTATTACCAGCAACACCACTATGGTGAAATATTACTCAATTGTTAAAGGATTCATGTCGAGAAACAAAACGTACGACTGCAAAGAAGACCAATGGGGGAATGGAATATGGAGAGATTTAACAAATGAGTTGATAAATTAAATACAAACAAGTTTCATGCTCTAGCCCTTCGGCAGAACGAAGAAGGGACCCTAAAGCCTCGGAATCATGTTAGAAGTTTAATATATCGAACGTGGTCCATTGGTCAATATAACTTCTTAACTTTCACCATTGGTCTGTCCGGGGGTTACCAACATGCTCGTCTCATACGACGTCAACAAAACCTGGAACGGACCAGGTCAGATCAACCCCTGTAACGCACTGAATAACGAAAGGTAAGGGATAGTGCCTCTGGGACTGATCTGATCCGGTTCTGCGGTCCAGGTTTTGCCTACGGCCTTTCTCATGGCTTCGCCGCCTGTGCCTCCACGAGGAGACCCGCTTACAGCCTGGCTTAAAGCCAGCCTTGACCTCTAGCTGGAGCAATCTCACCATAGTAAGTTCGTCGTTTGACAATCGGTAAACGAGCCTATCATAGCCATGCCATGATAGCCTGTTCACAGACCCTCTATTTTCTCTTCAAAGTCCGTCGAGGGCGGGTGATAAAATATAAACCAAGGGGATTATATTTGAAAAGAACGAAAAGAAAAATAACACAACGTCTGTGTACAGGCTATGCCATGATGCATTATGTATCTTTTGAGATACTCACATCTTCGTGGTCTGATTTTTTACCTGTAGCTGTTGGACTATGAAGCATAAGCCGCTGACCAAGTTCCATTGCTCATGCGCATGAATAAAGATGACCTAGCGCTCGAAAAGGCTATTATGAGTGGAGACACGGATCTGGGTGAGTTATAAGTGGGTACCACTGCGGAGAACTACAGCTAACTTTATAGTGGATGGGAACAATTTTTGAAGCCCGTTTTTGTTTCGTTGTAGTCGCAAGAGCCGACGCACAGAAAGATCTATCGTAATGTTGAAATTGTACCAAAGGTTTCAAAAATTTAGAATAAGCTTTCTCACCTTAAAAGTTGGCGTTACACCAGCGGCGTTACAAGCTGAGACAGAGGCTCAAACCTTAAAACATTTTTGAGATTGTTTTGTTGCTCATTATTTGGATCTTCCCTCGCCGTTGACACAATTTTAAGTATATTTCAACCATCTTGATCCTTACGTGCTGTCCTCCAATGGTAACGGCTTTCTCTGGTCAGGTGATCAAAATTGATGGATCCAAACTGCCGTCATCCAAAACCCGCCGAATTGTTTTTCCCCTGTATCTAGATGACATTTCATTTGTGTTGTCTTTTTTTCTTTCTAGTGTATATGGTTGTTATGCATTGGAAGGATAATCTAACTCTTGGTGAGTTCTTGATGGCCATACGTTACCATCCTGTGGCACTCAGCCTCTACATCAAGGTGAGTCTATAAAAAAAGTTGCGTAAATGAGTGCGTGTTTGTTCAAGGCTTCAACCAAGAGAAAATCCGCCATTATTTGCCAGGAGACATTTTTTCCTTTATCTGTTCATTTTTTTAAGGTCATAAAAATGACGTTACAATGTTTAAAACTTAAGTGGAGGAGTGAGAGGTTTTACGGTAAACTTTGGAGCATTTTTAATCCCATTTCTTTGAAATGTCGGAGTCGCGGCAGTGAAAAATGGCTACGTATCTATTTGTTTTTTACAATGTCCCGGAGAATCGCACTCTAGAAACAGAGAAGAGAAGAACCTTCAGTTCTGTTTCTCTTCTCTGTACTGCCGTAAGCAAAAGTTCTCGACCAATCGGAGCGCGTAAATCACTCGGTTATTGTAAATCATTAGACTGTGTGGCAGGCGTCTTAAGAGGTATTGAAAAAAGTGAAAAAAGGAGGGGTAAAGGGAAGAGAAAAAAAGGATACCTTTTTTCATTTCTGCTTCCTTTCCCTTCACTCCCCTCCCCCTCGTCTCTCGTTTTTGCACCTGTTACGCAAACTGCCGCGCAGGTTATTATGAAACCTATATATTCACTTTGGCATGACTGTGATTTGACTGCAGTACTGTAAGGATCAGGATCGCCGTACACTTGTGGACCTGTTCTACCAGGATGACCAGTTTATGAACAGTGGTAATGCCTTTGTGCAGGACAGCTATAGCGAGAAGGTATCATGTAAAGTAGCTTGAATGCTATCATGCTTAGGAAGGGATCTGGTCGAATGTTGTTTGATTATTTTACGCTTCACTCCGTTTCTTCATGGCGTCATAGATTATTTTTGTTTCCGTGACTTTAGGTGACTACAAAGCTCCCCTCAACCTCATTGCCGGGACGTTTTCCGGTTAGAAAATGAGATAAACCCCTGTGAACGAATGGTCGGCAGCAATCTTGTTTATTTTTAGCGTCAAGAAGAGCCAAGAATACGTGTAGCAACTCTTATTTGTAATTTAACTCGCACATTTCTCGTGTTTAAACTCGAAACCTTTAGCAAAATTCGTTCTATTCAACCAGTGATATCTACTACACATGCACTAATTGTTGCCGTCCATTTCTTCGTTGTAAATAGTGGCCCTCAATACATGCAGCGACCACGTCACCTTAGCAGACATAAGACTACAAGTTATCTGTTATTTTTCACAGGGATCGTACAGCGAACAAAGCGCGCGCGCCTGAAAATCGCAGCTCTGCAGGAAAGGCCGTCACGCGAAGGGTTTAAATTGTTTAGTTGCGTTACGCCTTCCGGTCTCTCTCCCAATCTGTTCCGCAGAGCTTTTACTAACCTTGTCTGGCGGAGCGGTTACTTTTAGTCCTAAACCAAAAGGATCACATCCTTGGAAAAGAGATTGGCGCTCACCTTTTTATTCCTTGAGAAATAAAAGGTAATTCGTTATCTATGAAATGTTGCCGGCCATAGAATAGAATCATCGTTTTGATATCTCTTGTCAGTACACTTGAGATAAAATCTGATTTTCTTCTATTTTTATTATTTAGACAATAGAATCCAAGATGAACACATTGTCCAAAGCACAGATGTCTTACCAGCAAGGAGGATTTCAGTTCTACTCAAAGGTGTGTGCTCTTCACTTTGTTGCTTTTATTTAAAATACTTCAAACTCCTTCAACACTAGAGCCACTCATTCCTTCATGTGAAGAAACGGAAGACGGACGTTATGTCTTGTCTAGTAATCTAGAATATGGGATAAACTTGCGATATTCGAATCAAAAGTACCCACATGACGTCATGGCGGCCATATTGGTGTCCCAAACCAATCCCTGGGAGTTGAACTCTTTTCTTTATATGCAAACGCTATCTTTTGTTCCAACAAATTTGCATAGATGCTGGCCACGTGAGTGAAAACACTCTATACTGATCTGAACTATATTATAAATATTATAACAAAACATTTCTTGTCAGTTATGCATTGTATGCATGTGCGATTCAATTTTCCAGGCAACAGAAGAACAAATGAAACTCATGGAATATCAAGTCAAACTAGAAGAGAAGTACAAAAAGACATTTATGGATCTGTCCTTGAGTGATACTATCTACCAGGTACGATCATTAACACACCCAGCTGTGTTAGCCTTTACTGTGGATTGAGGCCAGTTAACTGACCACCTACCCCTCCCCTAAGTCAACATTAACCCTTACTTCTAATTTAGGGACAAATTGTGACTTAAGGGAGGGGTAGGTAGTCAGTTACTCAAAAATCTCAATTGATTGGTCTGAACCGTAGCTCTTGTTTGAATGATCAAAATTAAGATGTCATCAATATGCTTAATAAACAGTACCGCTGGAAATCTCTGCCAAGTACAAGCTTTCATTGGAATGGCCATACTAAAAGATTGCATCTACAGAATCAAATCTTAGAACTTGGAATCAACAGTATATTCAGGAAATCTCTGTTCAGTAGCTTACGTTCGAATTGTTGTTCTTAAGGATTTTATCCAGACTTAAAGTAGTGAAAACCACCTTGTAAAAAGCACAGTAAACCGCTTCAATGTTAATTAATTCCCATACACTATCATACTTTCCTGGGGTTAGTTTCTAAGGATTACTTTATACTTTTCAGTGCATACTTCAAGGAGACCTCAAAGTCTCTGAG